>NDGN011508499.1:16742-29734 GCA_002564285.1 Tympanoctomys barrerae
GGAGATGGCTCAGTAGAATAAGCACTTCCCTGGCAAGCACAAGGGCCTGAGTTCAATCCCTGGTTCTGAGAAAAAAGAAAACAAACAAACAACTTTGTACAAGAAACTATCAATAGAGTGAAAAGAACATGAGAAATTTCTGTGAAGTATGCATTTGACAAAGAATTAATACCAAGGATATATAAGGACATAAAAAACTTGAATCAAAAATAAATATTTGAATTAAAAATGGGCAAATTAGATAAAGTCACTTCTCAAAGAAGAAATACAAGTGGACAACAAAAATTCTCAGTATTATCAATTGTTATAAATACATACCAAATCTGCAAATCACATCTCATCCAAGTTTGAATGGCAATTGTAAAAAAAATAAGAAATGATAGTAAGAATATGGAAAAAAGGGACTCACATCCTGTTAATAGGAATGGAAATTAGTATAGTCATTATAGGAAACAGTAGGAAGGTGCCACAAAAAATAAAACTCAAGCTATAAGATGATCCAGCTATCGCACTTCTGGGTATATACCCAAGGGAAATAATATAAGCACACTGAAGAGATCGGCGGTCTCATATTTTTATTTTATTTTATTTTATTTTTTATGTATTTAGTATGCAGTCTCACCACACAGATTGGACTTGCAGTGATCATCCTGTTTTCAGCCTTCCAAGTGCTGGGATTATAGTCATGAGCCACCATGCCTAGTCTCAATCGCCATCTCAGTGTGCCCCAAGGGCAGGGCCGGCAGGGCATGCCAGGGATCAAACCCCGGTTGCTGAGTCTGCCTAAGCAGGCACTTTAATCCCCTGAGCTATCTGGTTGGCCTGTAGTCTCCTGTTTATTGTGGAACTCTTTACAATAGCTAAGATTGGGAATCAATCTCTGCACCCATAAACCAATAAATGGATAAAAATGTATGTATACACATAACAGAATATTATCCATCCACAAAGGATGAAATCCTTCCTGCTATTTGCAGAAAAATGGATGGAAGTAGGGCATATTATATAAATAAAGCCTGATGTAGAAAAACAAATGCCACAAGTTCTCTATCATAAGAGAAACATATGAAAGGATGGACAGAAATGCAAAGCAGTTATTGTTAAAGGCTTGGAAGAATGAGTGATGAGGCTGGCTAAAAGGAGACTGCAACACAGTATGGAAACAGCGAGGGGGAGGAGTGAGTTCAGGTGTTTGGATAAGCAGTGGGATGGCTAGTGCACAGGAGCTGATTATATATTTTCTGAATGCCGGGCAGAGCAGAGCTTTGAGGTTCCTAGTGTAAGGAAACGATAAGGAGAGAGAAATGCTAATTACCCTGATGTGATCCGTACATACAATATGCATATTTTAAAATACTACATGGAACCCAATGGATATGTAAAATTAATACATGTTAACCTAAAAAAAGAGCTGTTCAATAAACAGACACTGAATAGACAACTGAACAATTTATTCTACAAAAATTTCAGTAAGAATAGGATTGTTTTCTGGCTTGCAGCACTAACATTTGATTTTTGAAGTCCCAATAGACTTGCACGGCATCCAAATTTAGCAAGGTAGTAAAAACTAAACAAGTACTTCTTTTCCCAGTCTTGAAGTCATGAATCATATATAGTTTATTCCTCTTTATTGTTCAGTAGTAATAATAACAGTAATTTAGGAGTAATTAACTTCGGGTGGGTTCTAAAACTCAAAGCCTGTACAAATTTTATTTCTTTTCTCTTTTAATGTTTGACATAAATCTGAGACTTAGTGGTGATAGTTGAAAACCTGAATAGTTTTCAGGATGTCTCTAGAGAGGGGTGGGGACAGGATTTATGCCAAGGAATTCTAACATTCCAGAGGCAATGATGACCATGAGCCTTGGAGAAAAAGCTTCGGGCAGGCTAAATAATGGCTCCCTAAAGATGTCTACATACTAATCCCTGAAGCCTCTGGATATATGAGCTCGTGTCACAAAAGGGACTTAGCAACTGTGATTAATTTAAGATTCCTGAAATGCAGATTGGTTTGGACAATCCATGTGGGCCTAACACAATCACAAAGGTCCTTATAAACAGGAAGAGGGTGACAGGAAGAAAAGGCACGTGATGAGGGAAGAAGAGTTAGGCAGATGCAAACCCTAAGTCAAGAACTGTGAGCAGGGTCCAGAAAGGGAAAGAGACAAGGGAATGGGCTCTCCCAAGAGCTCCCAAAGTAAATGCTGTCTGCAAGATCTAATTTCAGATTCCTTATGTCAGAGCTACGTGGTAAGAAAGTTGTGATATTTCAAGGCCTTTGCTAGTAACTGACTACAAATCTTTGCTCTTGTCAATTTGTTTCAGTGAGTGTTGGGGGCTGAAGAGCCAGCTGATGTGACCTGATGGTGAGCACACTATGCCTTGGTGTGACGCTGCCAGAGCAGGGGCCCATGTCTCCTGTAGCGGTGGCCTCGCAGACCTCTAAAGAGAAGTGCCCCGCTGGCTGCGAGCCTCTCCAGGTTTGCCCGCTGCTTTATTTATCAGTACATAAATACGTGCCATTTCAGAAAGTAGCTGCCATTCCCCAGCATATTCACAGCAATCAATATAGCAAACAGATTGAAAATTGCCATAATAGTGTTTATTCTTGTCCTCACTCTGACTTATAAAATGACATGTTCAGATTTGTAAAAATCTCAGCTTCTTTTGGCTCCCTTGCTTTCTTCTAGATTTTTCTTTTTCTCTTTCTACTAAAAAATTAAGCCCCTTAGAAAATTTCTTTTTACTGACACACAGTGTGAATGTAATTATTTTCTTTTTAATTGGGCATATTTTTCCTTCTAAATTATTTTTATGTTATGTGTTTGGTTAGAAACAAAAAAAAAAATTCCTTAAAATGACAAACACAAACACAAGGGATGCACTCTTTTCTAACTTGGAATTAGTGTTTGAGCCTCACTTGAATATATCAAAACTACATGTTCTGTTTTGTGTCTAAATGTCCCCCTAAAACAGTCATGAGGCGTCTTCTAGTGTTGGTGATTGATTCATGGTCCAATGCTGGGCTTATAGGTGTGAGCACTGCACCTGCCCTGGGGTGAGAGCCTGCATGCCGTATAAGGGAGGGAAAGAGGCTGGCTCTTTCTCTCTCCTGCCTTCTTGTTCTTGCTGCTTTTGTGTCTTCGGCCTCCTTGAACTGTTGCCCTCTGCCATGTAAAACTCTGCCTTGGAGCAAGCTGAGTATGGACTGAAAGCTCTACAAACTGTGAGCTAAATAAACCTATCCTTCCTTAATTGTGGACATCAAGCATTTTGTCCCAGCAATGAGAGGAAAATAACTGAGATGCTACACAGTAAAGAAAGACAGGCCAAACCTTTAAAGAGAAGAGAAGGAAATCACTTTCTTTTGAACATCTAGTATGTGTCCCATGACTTGTGCCTACTATCATATTACTTCAAACAGCCTATCGATGCTAAGTGCTATTCCCATTTGTTTTAGATGAAGTTGATGACACAGAGAATAAAATAAATTATTCAAACTCTCTTAGCTACAAGGGCTGAAGCCATGTTATTGCCTGAAGCCTGGACTATTGTCAGCCTCATGAGTAACGAGCTTATATTCTTTGCTGCTCCCAAGATGAAGTATTTTTCCTCATTACCCATCACCGGGTAACCTTCTGAGTACTTGAGGATCCCTGAGAGCAATTCTCTAGGACCAGAGATCCTACTTGTTTTGTTTATGCCTTTTCCTTCCTCACTGGAACTTCTATGGCTGCCTTCAGTACCACAACGGTGCCTTGAAGTTTCCCATTTGTCTTCCACCTCGTGGAAGGTGCTCTACTCACCGACTCAGATCTTGCTCCCTTTTCTTTCCCCAGGTCCACACACTATGTTTGGTAGAGACAGAAGATTTGATGGAAAAGGCCTTCTTGCTAATAGCACGCTATATACAAGAGTACAGCACTCATTCTGACCCACTGCGGAAGACAGACTCTTTCCCATTTGTACCTCTTGATTCTAGTTCAAAATGTTGCTGCTGGTGTCAGGTATAGCTATGCCCAACGTGGATGACACTTATAAAACTGTCAACTATTGATGAATAAAAAGAGCTAGAGGGGCCAGGGAGATAGCTAAACAGAATAAGCGCTTGCCTGGCAAGCACAAGGGCCAGAGTTCAATCCCTGACTCCACAAAAAAAAAAAAAAAAAAAAGAGGTAGAGTGTAAATTTGGTTAAGCAAGCAGAAAAGGAGAAGAATATGGTAAAAAAAAAACATACACAAACACACATAAAAGAAATGTACATTCTTTTAGTATAAAAAGTGATTCATGACTTCAGTTTATACAAAAGCCAGGTAATATTAGGCACACATACAGCAAGTTTGCCATCTCACTGACAATCATGGTGTATATCCAAGCACTTTGCCTGTATAGACCTCAATGCACCTAAAACCAAAGAGTCATCCTGCTGAAGATAAGAGGCTGGTGGCCATGTAGGCTTCCTTCCTCAACACACTAGCTCTTCCTCTTCTGTCCAGACAAACTCCTCTGATTCATTTTCTGCCTTATTCTGAAATCTATGAGCCTGAATTTACAGACCATTTCATGGTGACTCTTGGACTCAACTTCTCACTGGAGTTAGCAAGTGAAAGGCAGCAGCAGGGGCCTTTAGGGTGCAAGGACAGAAGTTGGGGTGTTTTTCTAGTTCCCTCTCTGTTCTATACTATGGTTTTGGTGATGCTTATGCCCTCTCAGAACTATAGATATCGGCCCTTCCTCAATACCTCCAAATCATAGGGCTCCAGGAACAACACCATCTTCCTTGCCCTTCATGAAGCACCCTTCATGTGTAGGAAGACTAATTACTTTCTCTTACCTCTGGCCTCTAAGTATCTCAACTTTCCTCCTGGATCACTCTAACTTATTCTTAATGAAAATAGTACTTTCACAAACTTCTCTTCAACTCAACCATCCATGTAGAATTCTGTTTCACATTGACGCTTGAACTGAGATCTAAGCATTTACTTTTCTCAGCTTCCCAGAAATATCTGGCAAGTGAGTTTTTCTATAATCTTGATTGCTTTATTTTCAATATTGCCCTGGTGGTAGAACTAGTTATACTTTACATCTTAAGTTTGTTTGCTTATTTTCTTTTGCTTCCTTTTTTTCTCCTTTGTAGATGAAAAACTGATACCTGTTTCACAGGGAAAAATATTAAGACAAAGTAGCTAAAATGTCCATGGAAGGCCAAATAAATGTCTCTTTGGAAAGAATTTCCTGCATCTGTCTACATTCTGTCTGTACACAGCTCTCTCACCTTAGGGGGAGATCCAGCTACACAAACTTTCCTTGCCATACAGCAGTGAGGTAACAAAAGGGCTCCACTGTGTTTGTGTTAGTCCCTGCAATGTTACTTTTATGGCTTCACAAAACCCGTGTCCCTAAATGTCCCAGACATCGTTGGAGAATTTAACATAGCCATTTGCAATAAAATGTCATAAAGAGTTGGAATCTCACCTCAACCAGGCAAAACCTGATTAAAAACATCTTGTGCTGGCCCTGAAGGTCAGTATTTATGGTGCCATATTATTTATCAATAATGTGGAAATTATTATAGCAATAAAAGTTGACGTTCCAAAGAATGGGCATATTAGGGATGGCTAAGTTATGGTGACAATGAGATCACAGGTCACATTTGAAGCTTCAGTGCAAACTAGTGCATGAACTGGACTGCAAGGCTACAAGAAAAACTTAAAAGACATCAAGAACATGAAAGTTCTTTTCTGGTTTTGTTTGTCTTAGTACATGCTTGCAGTACATAATGATTACTTTTCTGTATGGCGTTCTCATGTGTATCTAACACCTCAGTTCTCTTTTTCTTTCCTTTCCTCTTCCTCCTTCCCAGTCCGTTCATCTCTTGGTCTTCCTTTGTGAGAAGATATTTCTATTTTTTTAGAAGATATTTCTATTCTTCTTTTTTGAGAAGATATTTCTATTTCCCATCTACTCTTCATTTATCGTCTTCATTCCCATTTTGCTCTTCATTTATAATTTGAGTTTCTCATATAAGAGAAATCAAGTGATATTGAAGTTATTGTGTCCTATTTATTTCACTTTGTATGATGGTCTCCAAATGCAACCATTTTCCTACAAAGCTTATCCTTCACAGCAGAGAAGTATTCCACTGTCTGTAAATATCAAAGCTTCTTTATCCATTCATCTATCAATGGGCATATAGGTTACTACAAAGATTTAGCTATTATAAGTTGTGCTGTTTTAGATGTGGGTATACATGTTAGATGTTGTCTTTAACTCTGTTGGGAGGAAAGGGAATACCTGGGTAAAAAGTAATTTCTATTTTTTAATATTTGAAGATTCTGTATACTGATTCCATAATGGTTGTACTAGTTTACATTCTCATTTTTCCTGTAGCCTCTCTAGCATTTGTTATTATTTGATTTCTTGATAATAGCTCTTCTTCTTATACTGATTAAATCTCAGTGTAGCTTTAATTTCATTTCTAGAAGAGCCATACATGGTGAATAGTTTTTCATATATTTACTAGCCCACTGTACTTTTCAGTGGTTTCTATTCATTTTAGTTGTCCATTTTTTGATTGACTTTTATTTTGTGGAATCTAACTTGTTAAAATTCTTTATGTATTCTAGATATTAGTATGTTGTCTAAGGAATACCTGGAAAATTTTTTTCCTACTCTGTAAATTCTCTTCGCTCTTTCAGTTGTTTCCTTTGCTATACATATTTTAATTTGATGTGATCCCATTTGGTTATTTATGGAATTATTTCTTGTATAATTGGGGTTCTGTTTAGAAAGTCCTTGCCTATGTCTATGTCTTTAAGAATTTTAGCTATTCTCTTCCAGCAAATTGTTTCTATTTTAACATTCCATTTTGATTTTAATTTAGTACATTGGTGAGAGATAAGAGTCTAGATTCAATCTTCTGCCTGTAGATATCTAGTTTTCTCAGCACCATATTTTAAAAGGTGATCTTTCCTCTAGTACATTTTTGACACATTGGTGAAGGATCCGATATGAGAATGTGCTTGGGGTTGTTTCTGAATCCTCTATTTGATTTTATCAATCCACATATCTGCTTCTGTATCAGCACCATGCTATTTTCATCACCAGATCTTGTGATACACCTTTAAGTCCAGGATTGTAAGCCCTTCTCATTTGTTGTTATTGCCCAAGTGAGATTTTGCTAGTCTAGGTCTCTTAGGGCTCCATATGAATTTTAAGATTGTTTTCTTTTGAAGGACATGGAAATTCTAAGCACTGAAGAAAGGAATGAAAATGACCATGCTGATGTGAGGTTCAGGGAGAATACCATTTATAGACTTAAAAAACTTTAACTCTTTTCTCAGACTGGTAACATTTTAGTCTTCATCAAACCTGAGAAAATTTCTGCTTCAGTTTGGATCTTGTAATTTGAAACCCAAAGACACAGTTGAAGAATTCCCTGTAAAAGAAAGAGATAGGATACCGAGTGATGTTCCTTCCCAAAAGAAAAAAATGCAAATTAATCTCCAAATTAGAGTATAATTCTCAAACCCCTTCTTGTTCTCCGTGGATGAACAGAAGCTCCCTGGTACCCCGTTTATGTCATTGCATGGCCAAGGCGCATTTAAAGGAGTGATATTGAAAATTCTGTTTCCTTCAAGGAACACAGTAAGACCACAGAGTGGTTAAATACTTTTGGGTTCTATCCTTGTGAAGTTATATGTATTTAATTACAAAAGAACACCTGTCTAATGTCATCTAATAATCTTTAAAATAAAACTCATTTCAAAAGGCTGGATTCTGTCCAATCTTCTTTGATTTAAATGTCTCAAGTCCAAGGACCATTTGTGGTGCAAGACAAGCCCTCTACCTAAGCCATTCAAGAGTCTCACTGACAGGGGTTTGCTGCTTTAGGAATTTCACCAGGTCTGAAAGAGAAACTTCTGAGATGAGACAGAACCTCAAAAATGATCTTTATGAGGTCTTCATAGTCTTCCAGTGATACTGTTTCTGCCTATGGACAAGAAATTGATTTAGATAGAAAACATTTTTTTTTTTTTTGCATTCAAATGTAGGAATGACCAGGAAAAGCTGACTGTGTTGGAAGTTATCCTCCAGAAAGTGTAGCAGAGACGGATGTGGACTTCCAAGCTGTTGAAGGAAATAAACCAAAGCTGGAGTTCTTCGCTAGGCTGTCTCCCTATTGGGTTTTCCCTGTGTTTTGGAACTAAGAGCATTTATCTTTTTTTCTGATGATTCAATTTATACAGTGTAAAATTTCTGTAAATTTATTTTCTTACAAGGAAAATCTTTTAATAAGTCTTAGAATGACTCTAGAAAGACTGTTAAGGTTCTTTTAATTTTTATTTATTTATTTATTTATTTATGCAGAACCAGGGATTGACCTCAGCCTCTTGCACTTTCCAGGGAAGTGCTTCCTCTACTGAGCCATCTCTATGGCCCCAATACTGTTAAGGTTCTTAAGCAACTTTTAAACTAATTATTTAGAGAGTATGCTGGAAAGAAGGTTAACTCAAGTCAAGGTTGATTACCATGTAATCTGAAAAGCATTAATAATAATGTACTTAGTGCAAAATAGTTTGCAAAATATATAACCATTTCTTGGCTATGTGTGTTTAGAGAAAGAATTGGAAACCAAATGTTTGTTAATTATGATTCCTTCATGTTTAGAAATATATATATATATATATATATATATATGCATATATCTTTTCTCTTTTAAATAAAGAGTTTAAAATATCTATACATATCATATATATGTATATTTTCATTATGGGAATAAATACTCCTCATTATTATACATCTTCCTTAGAACTAAGGTTAAATTTTTCTACATATGGAGAATAGGATCATGCGGAAGAGAAGCAAAACCAGTGAAATTGGATGGCTAAGAGGAAAGGTTTGACCTTGCACTTCAGTAATCTATGTTGTTAAATTATTTTTTAATTGTCTGAGAGGAAAGGTTCCACCTTGTATTACAATAATCTGTGTTTCTAAATTATTTTTCACTTGTCCCATATGTTTTTGCCTTTCATGCTTCTGGGGTATTTTGTTTTGTTTCTGTTTGGTTGGTTGGTTCGGTTCTGTGAGACGGGATCTCACTATACAGTCCAAACTAGCCTTGAGCTCACCGTGTAGTCTGGGTTGACCTCGGACTTGCAGAGATCCTCCTACCTCAGCCTCCAAATGCTGGGGTTACAGGTATGTCCCTCCACACCTGTCTGCATTTTTGTACTTTAGAAGTACCGAGGGATCTCATTTCTCAAATTCAGGAGTTAGTGTTTCACTGTTTGGTTGTTCACTGCACCCTTTCCTATGGTCTCAAGTCTATCCAGTCTCAAATTATGGTGAACTGGAAAATTCTAAGGAAAGGTATTCAAAAATTATCATTTTACTCTGAATTTTCCCATAGTAGAATATGAAGCACTCCAAGGCATTTCATAAAGGAAGTCAGTACAATATAGCGTAGACAAAGATTTTATGGATATACCAATCTTAAGAAATCAAAATAATCTACCCAATCTTGCTCAGATATGGAAAATATAACCCATGTTGTGTTATTCTTCTGTATGTCATTTCATTGACCTTGGCATACATTATTTCCCCAAGCATATAATGCGTCTTCAGTCATATCCGCTATATCTTTCACGGCTTTTGCCTTCACCCCAATGCTGTTCACATAGACAAAACTAATATAAACAATGGAAGCCAAATTAGAACTCATTGTAATAATTCACAGCATCATCAGTCAAGGTAGCCTAGCAATAATGGACCTGAAAATGTCAACAGCAGCCTCACAGACAGACTCTTTCCTGTGCTGCACATCACTGTGGGAGCAAGTGGGAGCCTCTCTCTTGACCTCACCCTGGGATTATAGCTAGTGGGGAAGTCCCCATGAGTTTGTAGAATATTGCTTATATTAGAAGAGAAGAAAGTGAGGTATTAAACTATGTGTGAGTACTTACCATTTCTCCTTCTAAAGATGACACATCATGCCTGCTCATATTTCATCAGTCAAAATAATTCCTACAGACTTTCCTGAGTTCTACAGGCTAAAGTGTATAATCCTCTTGCAGAAATAAAATACTAGGAAAACTATAATCTTCCACGGGAGACACAAGGGCTGGAAAGGAGGAATGCTGGTAAAGAGTTGAGGTTGTTCTATCCTTTCAGTCCTAGGCCAGGCGCTTAGCAGCTGTTATTCACCACTTCTGTGTCTCTGCTAACCTTGGATGTGATTAAATTAATTGGTTAAGGAAAGCTGGGATGTATTTCATGTGATTAATGCCTTGGAAAACAATTGCACTAGATTGCATTCATTTGTTTCATTTTACATACTTGAAATTAGAGGCTTATGAAGTCTACATGCAAATTTATGCAAAGCAGGATGCAAATTCATATTGTGAGCCATGAGTCCAGGCACCCCCATTCCCCCCAGAAAAAGAACTGCAGCATTGAATATGCATGTGCTGCATATGGTACTGCTCTTTTCAAATAGCTACTCAGAACTGGCAACCAAATAAATCCCAATGACATCGACTGAGCAACAAAAAAAGTTTAAAGCCACTGAAAAACAAAAATGGATCTCCAAAATATGAGTATTTTCAAGGTCAACACCTTCCAGCAAGATTTATGTTAATAAATTCACTCTTCCCAGACTTTATGCTCTGTTATAGACAAGGCTGGGATACGCTATTGAACAAAGGAAGTACTGGCAGGGCTTACCCTGGAATTTCATTCTCTTGATTACTTGCTTCGAGTGATCACTTGGCTGGCTGGATCAAATAAATCTTCATTGCCACGAGCCAGTGCCCATGTGTGCTGACATATTTCTCCCTCATTTGTACCCATCAGTGGGGGGATTCTGGTTCCAAGATTCAGATGGGGAGTAATTATTAAGATGGTCTTAAAGACAGGAACAAATTTTGCAACTGAGTGCTTGCAAGTCAGACATAGGGGAAAAATTAACCACTTGTAGGAATACTAATTAGAAGCAATCATCTCCTGATTGGCCTGCAGAAATTCAGAGGACTCACCAAACACGTCCTGCTTTTGTGAAATCCCAGTTATGCTTTGACACTAAGTACTGTGTATGTAAAACATTTTTTGGCAAATGTTTATAAATAAACAGATTTGGGTGCAGTCTCATGAGGGTTTTTTTGTAAAGTTGATGCTAATTCTTCAACACTTATCATTTATTATTCATCCATTTTTCAAATATTTTTGATTACCTTCAAAGTAGCTGGCAGGTGCCTGGGGATAGAAGGTGAGAGCTACGCATCCTCTGTGCTTAGGCGCCCATCCTGCCAAGCCACCAAAGCTTTCTCTGCATCAGTGGCTGTGTCTCTTGATGATGCTTCTAAGTAATTGCTTATGAGGCACACAGAGAATTATATCAGATGGGAGGAGGGAGCAATGAAAGCGTTTAATGTGATGCTTATGGAACTTCCATTTCAGTTACTGCTTTTATAAAAAATATACTTAGGAAAATATTTTTATCCATAGCTTAGGTTGCAAATAACATTTGGTATAACAAAATTTTAATGCAACAAATGCATTTCAAATGTCTCCTAGAGTTTACCATAATGGGATTTGATCTATGAAATTTTAAAGTATGCCTAATGGTTTGTAGATATTTTATTTATGAAACTTTCCTGGGAGAAAGAGGGAAAGGAAATAGAAATATTGTTGCAGAACCATAAAATGGTTTGAGGATTAAGGGACCTACGTCTTCTTCTCCCACCCATGGGCTGGGGCTTTGAGTGAATCAAAGTTAGCCTGCAAGTGACGAAGTGCAAATGTTCTGCATAGCCCAGCGTAAGAGATGACAGTCGCGTCACCATAGAAGCTAAGACGCAATCTAATGAAAGCAACAGCCATCCCAAAAAAAGCCTATTTCTACACATTGTAATAAGTATAATTAGTATTATGGCACCATGTCACATTTTATCCAGTGTTTAAGTAAAAGCTAAGAATGAGAATTTAGTGTTACATCAATTCCTCGTGCCAATTTTACTGATGAGCAAACAGAGGAATAAGACAGATGTGTAGATGAGTAAGAGTGGTATTCAGTTTAGCTTCAGTGCTTCCTCTTTCTTCAGTGTGAGTCCTCTGTCTGAAAGCCTCTCTTTCCTTGGGCTGAGGCCCAGTGAGAGAAAATTGCATCAGTTTGACCTCAGTGAAGAAGAGCAGAAGGTTGTTTACACCTGGCTTGGTCTCGGTGCACGGTGATCTAAGAACCAAAAGTTGCTTCCTTCTGAATGTTATTCATTGGACTAAAAACAAGTGTGGGAATGGCAGAGGGCAGAATATCCCTTTCTGCTTTGCATATCATAGCAGTTATTATGTTTATAGCTACCACATAATTGCAATACTTCTGAATATCATCTTACTTGGAAATAAAGTTGTTGCTGATGTACTTAATCTGAAGTCATCCTGTATCAACATGGCCCTAAGTCCATGCCTGTGTCTTTGTAAGAAAAAGTGCAGGAGATTTGGACACAGAATACAGAGATACAGAAGGGATGGCTGTGTAAAAGTGGAGGCAGGAATGGTCATGGTGCAGACTTGCCACCACAAATCCTCACAATTACTGTTATTCCTCATTAATTGAATTCAGCCCACAGGGCAGTTCAGTCAGTATTCCCTGACTGAGCTTTATTTTTCCTCTTCCTTCTTTTTACATATTCCAGTTCTGCTGATTATTCTACCATCTTCATTTCTTCCTCTGACATCCGTAATTTTCCTTTCTGAACACTTCAGAAATGCCATCTTTCCACAGCCTGTTCCAGTTGCGCTACCTTGGCAATCCCTCCTATAATTGTTTCTTCTACTAACAACAAGCACTTTGAGTTCTTCCCATGTACCAGGCACTGCATAGTCTAACGTGATCCACATTCTATCCTAACAGCAAACCTACATACTAATTTTGCAGAAAAGAAAGTGGGATTTAGAACCAGTCTTGCTTTAGGTTTGCAGTTAAAAAAAAAAA
>NDGN011508527.1:1913-12009 GCA_002564285.1 Tympanoctomys barrerae
TAGTGAGACCCTGAACACCCGGTAGACCTTTCCCTAAAATACAAAAAACAAAACAAAACAAAACAAAAAAAAAAAAGAACAGGCACTGTCTCGACAAAGTCCAAATATACCCTCTGACCTTTTTGTAGTCTCTCTCTGGTGAAACAAAATGTAGTTCCAGAAGAAACTTTCTGGGACCCTTGTCCTGCTCTGATACTGAGGGAGAATGCCCCTGTCATCTCGCACTCCAGGAGCCCTTGCATGGGTGTTTAAGATAACAGTACTACCCTTCATTCCTACTGCCCCTCTGGTTCAGTGGCAGGCAGCGTCTGCTACAATTCACTGTGTATAACTTCACACTAAGACCCTTCCCTGCGCCTTCCTTGTTAAGCTTTAGAAGGACAGGTTAGTACACCACTTCCGTGTGCACAGGAGCCTCATTTCCTCACTTTGCAGTAAGTTCTAATTAAAATTCTTCAGAATTTGTCTTCTACAGTGAACTCCTCTGATGATTCATACGTGAGCAGAGCCAAACAGTTTGCTAGGAGAAATTATCTTGGTGGGCTCAAGTAACTGCACACAATCTGGACAGCAAAGATCAATGGTCTGCTCAATTATGAGACATCACTGACATCTGGTTCTTGACTGTTTTGGGAATTGTGGTTGAGCTTAGTCTACACAGAACAATGCTGAAAATACCTTGTGCTGTGGAAGTATGGAGGGAAAATTGAAACTTTAATTGTAGTTTATCAGAAATCAATCTATTCTTTCTTATATATTAATCTGCACTTCTGATATTTAAATTAATGGTTAAATTACATTGATAAAAATGAAAAAATGCATAGTATGGAGAGACAGAAACATAAAAAATAAAATCATATTTATTTAAAGAAAAATATACACACAATGTACAATGAATATGGTTTACACAGAATAGTAAAACAAAAAATGATATTTCTTCAAGGGTTAACTATTTAATCTATCTGTGGGTCATTTACTGGGAATACATATTATTGGTTAACCCATCATATATAACATGAAAAGGAAACAGCTTGACCTTTCACATGAGTACCATAAAAACATCAAAATTCAATGTTAGGCTAAATGTAATACTAAAATATTTACATAAGAAATTCTTTGTACAAAATTTTGTACGTGTGCAGTGAAATGAGTATCTGTATAGATATAGGCAGACATACTCTGGGTTTTGAAAATATGAAATATCTGTAATATGAAATGGTTCCTAATGTTGAGAATGGTATAAAAACATCTCAGGAGTTACATAAGTAATACAGCAATCTTGGCAACGTTTTAGCTGCTAATGATCACAAATAAATGACACCACACCAGGTCATCATTAATGATGGGTTGTTGGATCACGTCCTTTTTGATCTGGAAATAATTGAGATGATTTTAAAAATATTGTTTAAACATTAACACCATTAGTGCGAAGCTACCCCACCTGTTCCCTAAATAATTACGTTTATTAAAAAGATGTATTTTACTTGTACATATAGTATTATAGGAGGTTTCTTAGACAGGTCATTTCTTCTTTCTAATAGTCATGGCTTTGGGGTACTTCATTCATGAGCTTGCTTTTGCTTTTGTAATTTAAAATTCTACGTATGCTTGAACAACAATTTAAACTCAGCAAGCCTGATTACATATACCTTTTGGTGTTACTATTATCTTATAAAATTCTCCTTTCTTTTCATTATTAATAGTGAGACATGAGAATTTCTTATAAATCAGAAATACTATAGACTTTCGCTTAGTCGCTCAAACATAAAAGTCCAAGAGCAATCAGTCTGTACCAGGGGAAATAGAAAATGCAAATTTCTTCCCCTCAACTCTTTACCTAATTGGCCTACCATATTTTATCTAAAGCATTACTTTATTTTCCAATTGCATAGGAAGTTTTGCTAATGGGAATATAGGTTTGAGTGTGAAGTTCTAACTTCAAATTGCCAGAGACACAAAATATTTAATATATTGAGTACTTACAAAACCAGAAACATAACGATGGAGATAAAAGTGCAGTAGCCTACACGGCTTGCAACTGGGCTATGTGAGTGCGAATTTATGCTAAAGATGTCAAATCAGCTACACAGATTCTTAGCAGATTTTTTTTTTTCAGTAGGACATAATTTGTAAATCTTACAGCTTCAAGCAATGCTGGGCGCTCAATATGTTTGCTTTCCTCCACAAATGCTGATCACAATTTTTCTCGAGTCAGTTTTTTTCAATTTGTGGTGAAAGTTAATTTATTTCCTAGAGATTAAAAAGTGTGCCCTGTATATTGAACTAAAACGATACATCGTTCTGACTGAAAAATCAAACACGTGCCACATTTGTGGTGTTTTCCAACTGAACTATATTGGAATCTGAGCATAGCAATATGTTACTGTTCTTCCTGCATTGAGAAAATGCCAAAATTATAAGATTCAAAGCTGATACTAAAGCACATTTTCCATCATGCACTGATTAGGCTAATCTTTCCCTGAATTTCATCCTGTGTTACTGCTCACACTGAGACTGCATTGCTAAGACTCTGCTCACGTACATCACTCAGACAGGTTTTTTAATTTATTGATGTTATATAATAACTTAATTAGGAATCAAATGTTAAGTCAAATATGCCTGATACCTTCTAGGAGTTTGTAAGATGTTGAAAAACACAAGCCAAACCTATAGCCATTTCAGAATGGTTCATTATATTTAAAATAATTTTAATAATCCTGCTTCTAATAATTTGTTAACTAGGGGAGAAATGTGGTGGCAGAACTCAGCCACATGCCAGAGCTTGTTAATAACTGGCTTTCTAGGAAGTACACGTGGTGGCTTGTGGCATTTGCACGTCTGTGGTGTAAGGATTTCTATGGTTACTGACCTCAAGCTGCGTCATGATATTTCTGAATGTGGAAATAGAAGGAAGATTTCTCAGGGCCACCTCTAGAGCGTAAATGGTACGTGGTGAAGACCTAACAGATACCACTATGCTCAGGGCTATGGGTAAACACTAAAATTTGGTAAATGGCTATGGAGTGGAAATCTTCAATTACCATCTCTAATTTTCATAAAGTTCACTGGATTGTATTTTATAATTTAATATTTGATTGGGTTTGTGTGTAACAAGGAGCTAACAAAATCCTCAACAATTTAATGATCAATTTTAATGAGTCAACAAGACAAATTCCGTCATAGCACTGCAATCATTTACCTCACGTAGTAGTAACCTTTACACAGGAAAGGTTTGGTTTGCTTGGGAAGAAAAGTGTGACTCTACACAAATATTTCTTCTCTTTTTCCACCTGTCTTATTTTACTTAGGGGTAATTAGGCAGCATTCTGCAGCCAGTGGTAGCTTTTAAGGCTTCATGGCTTTTCAAAAGAGGTATTAGTCTTACAAATAAATGACTGGCAGTTAATGCCTTGGACTGCTGCCCTAATAGGGTGATGGGCCATCTGAAAGTATCTTTAATCACATGGATTAAATGGTTTCTGTGATACACTGGATTGTAGAACTGACCAAACAATGTGCACAAAAATCTGTGGTAGTATGAGACAAAGCTGTAGGTTCATCTGTAAGCAAAAAGAACCTTCCCTATGCGAAGTAAATAAAAGATGGCTCCTAAGTATGGGTCTGCTGCAATCAAGCCTTTCAAAATTATCGGGGTAACTGTTTAGGGAACATTTCCCTGGCACTGGACCTTTTGTCACTGGGTCAATTATAATCAGGGTAACACCTTTCATTGGCTTTAAAATGTCTCCCACCTACATTTCTGTAAATGTAGAATTGGTATCTGCATCTGGTAGAAGGGAGACACATGTTTGAGGAAACAAAGTGAAACAAATTATGCTGTTTGGAATTGCCATTCTTGGGGTTCATTTTTTGGCTTAACATGACCTCCTCAAGTAGGGCCATGTATCTTTTAAAAAAGCATTACTATAGTTACATTTATACAGGAGAGATTGAAAAACTTCTTTAATATTTGATTCAGAGAGTTTATCATCAGAAATAGTGGAGTGGCTGTGCAAGGACACTTGGACTATGTCTCAGGAAACGAACAATAATGCTTACAAAACATGAATTTTCTTGATAAAAATCTACTTTTAGAAGCATGAACAAATATAGAGTTATGATGAGGAAATGATGATGATTATGCTGAAAATGAATGAAAATTCATGTGTATTTATAGCACAGTAAGTGCTACCCTTTATGATTTCCGTATTAATATATATATGCTTCTATAAAATATCTTCTAAGTAGTCTTCAATAAATGTAGGAAGTCATTTTGTATGAAGCATCATTCAAACTTTTTTCTAAATTTGAGTTAAGGGTTTTATTTTTAAAATATAAATGAAAATTATTTCTGATAAAATATTTATATGTTGATAAATCACTTGAGATGAAAGCTCTTGCAATTGAGGCTGCCATTTGATATATTACATGAGGCCTCATACCTTTACAAAGAAAGCTCTGTCATCCCAACCTCTTTAAATCCAAAGGGACAATTATCTTTAATCTTAAATCCAAAGAGATAATTAACACAATCACAAATTTTACCATTCTGAAGTAAAATTAAATAATTCAAATCTTATATTTAATCACTGAAATGAAGAATGAGGTCAAACAGAGAATAGCAAAAAATTTATCCACAAATAGACCCTGAAAGTACAGCTCATTTTTATTAAAAAGGCTGTAAATAGTTTGATGGCTTCTTCATGAATACACATTGGTCATTAGTTAGAATAATCAATTGGTAAGTCTAGTGTAAGAAGCCATACAAAGTTATCTTAAATTTGCAGTAATTTGAAACATTCAACATGGGTCTAGAGATCTTTTTGAAATCCTTATTACAACAGGCATCTTAGACAAGAAATGATTACATTTGCTGTGGAAAATCTCCCAGTGTCATCAATTACATATGGTCATAGCTGAGAGATACCTATGTAATGAGCCTCCAGCACTCCCAAAGAAGAGTTACTCTCCGGATGGCATGCTCCACTGATGAAAAAGGAGAAAGTATAAGTTCTTACATTTTGAGAAAATAAGTCTCATTTGTTCAAGCTCTTGTACTCTAAATTTCAACTCTAGTGATAAATCCTAAGCTTGTTTTTAAACTACCTAGTCTCTGCATTCATTTTCATTCATATTCAGCATCACAATTTGGAGAAGGGACAAACTTTCTTCTTGTTACAGTAAGAGGAGTGAGTGAAAATATCATGAGGTTGGATGATCCTGCAATTGTCTAAGCAGGCACATCAACCGTAATGTACCCATTTTTGAAGTAATGACATTGATCAAGATGACCTCTAAGCAAAAGACTGATTCAAAATTTTAGAAGTGGGATTATTTTACTGGGTAAGGATAAATTTAAAATTTAGGCAAATAGAAAATTATTGTTGTTGGTAGATGTGGTTGCATACATCAAAGATTCTGTTAGACTGCGTACTTATATACAACAGTAACTGCTAGAAAACATCTTAAAAGATACTCTTTCTGACTTTCACAAACTTGAATGCATGAAGCTCAAATGATGGCAGTTCTCATTTTGGACAACATCAGACTGTTCATCTTCCATTTCCTGGAGATTCAGCCCTTCACAGTGTTTTGTGAAGCCTGCTATTAAGCTTTCTGTACTGCCCCTTGCACAACTGGGTCACACAATCACTAAAGGAGCTTTAAAATGAGCTATGGCTTGTAGATGCATTTCCCTGTGCTAACATTGTCCACCTACCTATTTAGGAGGTGGATTTGCATCTGGACTGAACAACAAAGGTCTTTAAAGCATACTTGTACACTGGTTGAAAGGCCAACGTCATGTGTTAACTTTAACTTTTTATTATTTCAACTTGCTAAATACTTTAAAAATCCTCCATATAGGATGGTGTATGATGAAGGCCAGGAAGTAGCATCATGCGAGATTGCTTCCTTTTGCCCTCTTCTTGCTTCATTTTGTAGAGCAAGAATCATCTCCAATCATGTTTTCTCAGTCTGACTTTAATCTAAATATCATACAGATGGTATTTACACTTTCTAACGTGAAACCATAGAGACTCGGAATACTTGAACGGAACTAGAAATGACGATGTTTGATAAGATTTCAAAAATGAATTTTTTTTGTGGAAATTATGATGTAAAATATCACGTAATTGCCAGATTTGGGTAAACAACTATGAAAATTCACAACAATGAAAATAAAAAAATAAAGAGCCAATGGAATTCTCCAAATGAAACGTATTTTGTGTTCCTGTTTATTTACGTGTTGGTTAAGTTAGGTGTCGGCTTTTCCGTAAGTGCCCTCTGGAGGTCGGTAGTACTTGGGGAAAGCCATCAGCTGCAGCATGTTGAAAGCATACTTTCTGCATTTGATATTCTTCAGTACATTCTCTATGCGGCATCCTTCTCTGGTGAAAGGGGAAAAAGTACAACTTCATGAAACACAGAGTAAATAAATATGCTTTATTTGTTCAGTGCAGAGTTGCAGCAACAGTCCCAGTAAAAATAACAAAGATTCAACTCTACATTTTTTTTTTTCCACAAATGATGATACATCTTACAGAATTAAATCCTAGGCCAGGCCCAACACCATTATTGCCTATGGAAAGAGATGATTAAAGTCTCTTCATTCTTAACAGACATTTAAGGTTTAATAAACTCTTTAAATATAATTTGCTCCACAATACAACTTCACCCTAGTTTCATAAATATATCTGCCTTTTGTAACTTTTCCACAAATTAATTTCATAGTCTTTAAAACACATTAAAATCTCTATGTAGCCCTAAGGATGTAGGCTCTAGGAATAAGGCATTTAATTTATTAAGTCTGGCCCTCTAGATTCTTAAAGGAAAGTTTCATCTCTAGTTTACTTCATTATTTTAGCTGTGCAACAAAGAGAGGAAATGGCTTTCTGAACAGCCTGGTCCAAGTCTCATCTTTGTAAAGGAAGAGTGTTTGTCCATGAACAGTACAAAAGTTACAGGGGCTCAAATGGGTGCGTTGAGACACACAGGAGACCTTGTTAAAAAGAATAGAAAAGTACTCTGAAAGCCAAATCAACCTAAACAATAGTTACAAACAGGTCAATTTCATTACAAAACATAAATAGCCATTCTCTCCAGAAAGTTACTGGACAGAAAAGGGTAAAGAGTAGCAACGAAATAAAACAGCACACAGGTTAATTTAAAAAACGAAACAGAAGTTTCTATCAGCAGATGGCAGCTATGTTATTAGCACAGTGAAAATAAAATCTGTAACCTCCCATGTCCTTAGGACTTAGCTCAGAGTTTGAATGAGCTATGCAAATTCAATCTTAGTTTCTTTAATACATTTAATAGGAAGAGGAACAGGAGGCTCAGAACTTCAAGCTTTCAGGATTCTGTTCTTTGTTTTTGTCCAGACAGTAATTTAAAAATTCTTCTTGAGATAGTTAACAGAGGGACAACACTTTTCTATAAATAAAAAGCAAAATAATTCACTTAATGCATAGTACTTTTTGTCTTTTAGGTTCTAGGAAAAATGAAAAACACAATTCAAACTTCTTTTTTTAAAGTTCTGTGAATTTGAAAATGTAGAAATATTACAGCACTATCCTCATAATTTAAAGTCCAGTGTCATTTGTAGAAAAGAAAGGAATGCAACATAAAACTTATTGGTATTTGGCTAATAGTAATGCAAGACTTAAAATAAGCCACACAACTAGCAGGTGAGAGCTGACAAGCAGCAAGGCGACAGGGTAGAAGTGTCGAGACGTCGGCTTGTTATCGGTTAGACAGCCTGTTTCAGGGTCATCGGATTCAGTCAGTGCTCCCTGGGATGGTCTGCTGTTGAACAGGGAGGAGTTAGGGGAGAAAAGAAAACAGTAGAGCATTCACACAGTAAAGAAATCAACCTTAAATACTCTAAAATACAACATATTATCTTATGCAATACAGTTGTTCTGTATGAGGCATTTACACTGAAGAGCCCCACGTGAATTCTGAATATTGTTTTCTCACTCTACGACACTGACAAAGGTATCTAAAAATGAGACTGCTTTTACATTTTGTGAAAAAGGAAAAAATATTATGATGATATTCATGTGGGTTGAATCTAAATGTGAAAGCAATAGTAAAATAAACATAATAGCATCAGTAAATAAGACTGCATGAAGAAAAGTAAAACAGGTCAGCTCATAAAGATAATCTCATAAATACATCTTAGGGAAATAAAATAAGAATGCAGTAAAACACAGGATGTGGTGGAGCAATCCAATGTGTCTGACACACTTAGACATAGCTTCTATTGGTATTGCTCCTGTATAATGTATTTAAAGTTGTAAAAATGACTTATTGAAATGGTTTGGTCATTAAAATGAAACATCTGACATGTCATCCTTACCAGCCATAATATTAGTTTATTGAAACCCAAGCCAGTACCCTTCTGTTAGTGCAGCACATACACTGTGCTCCCTCCTGCCAATCTTGCTTAGGGAAAGCCAAATCTGCCCCCTCTGTGCTCCCAATCTGGATAGAGACCTCACTGACAAATCACTCTTCAGAGAAACAACTGAATTTTCCAGATGCTGCATTTTCTTTGTAGGTAAGAAAGGGGCAAGGAGGGCTTGCACATTAGATTACTATGTAACATCATGCAAAGTTGGTTAAAAAAAGGTAAAAGAAAGATAGAAAAAAAGGTTAAGCATTATCTGCTCCTTTCAGTAGACCAGTAGAAATCAGCAACACAATTATCCAAGCTACATATGTACATCTATATTTCTTTTTCCCTTCCTTCCTTCTTATCTCCTTTACCTCACATAATTCCCCCCCCCTTTGAACAGTTTCTTTCCTTACCACAGTATCTATTGTACCTTTCAGATTTTATTTACTTTATCAGGTTCTTCCACTAGAGAGACAATAGGATGTTTACAGGTTTGCTTTATTTCACTTGTGATGGTCCCCCATTCTTAAAATATCCTATTTTCCACCAAAATGTACTATGTTAATAGCATGATATATACAGAGGCAGCTGTGGCCAGAGGTCCCCATTTCAGCCTCCTTTGTCACTGCTCAGTAGAATTGGGCAAGTCAGTTGACATTGTGTACCCCAGCTGCCTTCTCGGTAAAATGGTGACACTAACAACAATGCTGCCTACTTCATGGACCTGCTTTGAGGGAAAGTGTGTCAGTTAATAATTAACAAGTCCTAAGAACAGACAATACATCAAATAAGTATTCTAT
The DNA here is from genome assembly GCA_002564285.1 of Tympanoctomys barrerae. Classification (NCBI taxonomy): domain Eukaryota; kingdom Metazoa; phylum Chordata; class Mammalia; order Rodentia; family Octodontidae; genus Tympanoctomys; species Tympanoctomys barrerae. The sequence goes on from NDGN011508527.1 coordinate 11,115, forward strand.
AATAGTTATCTTCATGCCATATTTCAGTAACAATATATATCATTTTTTCTTTCTTTTTCAGTAACGATATACATCTTAATAGGATAGCTAGATGACTTTTTACCTAGGATATGTAAACAAGGGAGCAAGCCACTGGACTAGACATTGGTTCTTACAAGTGGAGCAGGGAACCAGTGGAGCAGGGAACCAAGAGAGCTGTTTGAAATGCTGAAAACATCTTAGTGTAACCACTCTTAGCCCAAGTGCATGATATTAATTTATATCAGATGGAATTTTATCCTAAAATGACCAAAGCACATTTATAATTTTTGAATTATAATACTGAACTTGCTGAGCATTGTATATGCTTTCCTGGTGAACATTACTAAGTTGCAAAGACTTTTTGGGAAGGGGAATTTTTATAATTGAATCAATTTGTCATTTATTAACTGTGATCTCTGGAGATAAAAATGCTTGATACACATTCATCCTATCATTTGGCTGGACTTCTCAGCAATGAGACCATTTACTGCCATGAAACTTAAAGTTTGAAAGCCACAACTGATCATAGACACATGTAAGACTGACTGCCTTCTTGCTTCTTGCTAAGAGTAGCACCGATTGCCTTCTCCACAGCCACAGGTAAATGTTAAGCACTCGGCACTGCCAAAAAGCAAAGGATTCACCAAGGAATACTATTACTAATTTCTTCACCAGTAGACAATGACGAAGAATTAATTAGTGGCTGCCTTACCAGACACAGTCACAATCCAATACCCTCCATTTACCTAACACTAGCAGAACAACATGGAAGAAAATCCCAATGTGCACCATCCCTTCTTTTTGAACAACCATCATGCCTAAGATGTTTGATATTCAGACAGATAGTGAGGTTAAGCTTAACAGCCTAGGTTGT
>NDGN011508540.1:0-11239 GCA_002564285.1 Tympanoctomys barrerae
AAAAATTGTATATCGCAGATTCAGGCATGGCTTCTGCGAAGGAACGACACCTAAACCCAAGAGGGCAGCTGTTGCAGCGTCCAGCTCATCTTGAGAATTGCAGCAATCACTCAAAATAAATGCTTTGGTTTTAAAAGAAAAAAAAAGACTAATGATAGTTAAAACTACTATTACAATTGTTAAGAATAGGCTGAGTTAATATATTCTATTACTTCTCATCCAATTGTGTTTCTTCTTAAATCTAGAAATACAGAAAAAGGTAAAGGGCCCGAATACAGGTTAGGAATTAGATCTTCCAAGTTCTATCCCTGTCCTTAAATTTTTCTCTGACCATAGATCCTTTACTTCTTTGGACCCTTAGTTACATTAGTTGCCTCAATGGGGATAAGAATGCTTGATTGACTTAATCTAAAGACCTCAGACAGTTTTCCTCAGGGCAAAGTAAAAGTCATTCAACATGTTTTAAACAGTCAAACATGTTTTAAGCACTAAACTATGAAATGATCTGTGTGTGGGGAAGGTAGTGATGAGGGCAGAATAATCAGGCTTTCTAAACATCTCAATATTCACCATGAGAAATGTAAGTTGGTTTAATTGACAGTTTGTAACAATGATTTTAGTTTAAGTAAACAGAAATAACCAAGCCCACTTATGTGTGTGTATATTATGAAATATATATTTGATGAAGTAGTTTTCAAAGTTAAAATATGCTGTGAATTTTAAAAAGGTAGAAGATGTAGAGTCATTTTGGAAAACTAATTTGAATTCCATAGTATGGAGCTGAGACAGGATAGGGCTAGAAGTACAATGTGATGGCTTACCCCTCGCAAAGCCTTGGGTTGTTTTTGAGGGCGACTACTCACCTGAGCAGTTAGTTGTTAGGAAAATTTTGATTCTGAATCTAATGCTTGTTGGTTTATAAGTGATGGAGACTCAATCTTGGGTAAAAATATTACAAAGTTTTAAACATTCTTTCTGAGTTTTTTTGTGAAATTTCCAAATATCATCTGTATTTTATTTTATATTTTATATAATATAGGCTGGGCATACCTAATCCAAAAATTTGAAGTCCAGATTACTCCAAAATCGGAAAAATTTTTAAGTGTCATGTTGAAATTCAACTGTTAAAACCTTGTAAATATTCTAATATACACACCAAAAATCTGAAGTTCCAAATACTTCTGGTCCTAGATATATCAGAAAAGGAATATTCCACTTACATATCATTTGTGAGAAAGTTCACTAAATTGTGAGAAAGTACTTCTGCTCCTAACAGATTGGAATTTGTCCATTAAAACACTTTCTAACAAAATGATGAGACTCAAAAAGGTGTTTTTTGTTTTTTTTTTTTTAAATTCTGATGCAAAAGATGGATTTTAATGTAACATTTTGAAAAGAGATGTTTCAGTCTAACTGAAGGTGGGGGGTATCCTGTCATTTCCTGATTTGGCCAGCAGAGGCCTCCACATGCCTGCTGAAGTACTGTTACTCCTGGATGGTACAAAATGTGAGATCACCCAGTGACTAGGTCAGGGACAGCAAGGATTTCCAAATGTCCAGGCAGTATTCTGAAATCCCACTCAATATGGCCCTAACCTAAGACAGTTCTTGTTCTCGTACGTAGGGGAAATTTTCCTGCAACATCTGTCATCTCTGAGGTGTGCACTCATGAGCCATTTCAAAGAACCAGGGCTGGCCTAGTGGCCTGCTAGCAGGAAATAATGGGACAGTGTGTTCTGAGAGTAGAGGCTGAGATGCCTGTGGGCATCTGCTGTTAAGAAAACAAGCCAGGGAAGAAATATGATAAACTTATGGCCAACAGCTCAGGTGCCCCATCTTGGAGACAACACAGACCCTGGAAGCATGTGCATGCTTAACCTCATGGGTAAACAGTACGAGCACACTGCTGATCACGGTATAAATGATCAATGGTAAATAACTCATTTTTCAGCCACTTCATTATGAGGTGATTGTTACTGATGGAAAATTATATCCCATTATTGTAACACAGTGATAAGATTACTATTACCTATTTCAATATGAGCATCATTACATTAACAAAATAATTTAACAATAATACAAGAGTCATACATTAGAAAATAATTACTAAATTGTTTTGATAGTTGGTGGAATTCATATAAGACAATGACTTCCATGACATGAATGCCTCTGCCAATGTCTTATGTTTTTTATAAGAGATGTGCATCAACACAAAGTATTAACTCACAGGCCTTCTGCAATGCACTCTAATGAAAGCACATTTCCTCTTAATTCCTCTTTGTGACTTGCATTGCCTTCTGGAGTTAAAAATGTTGGTGGCCTCTCTCTACTTGATTTAGCTGCAAAGAAGAAATCAATATGCATTAAAATCATGAATATGCATTATAGACACAGTCACTGTAAAAAAAGCAGTCTAAAATTCTAATTCCTGTTCAAATCCATTTAGCATTGATTGTGTTAAGCTACATACAGCCATTCTCTGCCTTATAAATGGCCATCACTCACTCTGTAAACCATGAACAGAGACAACTCGGGTTGTGTAAGTTCTTGTATATAAGTAAGGACTTTTTTCTTTTTATGCAGTTCTTAAAATTTGAGATTAAGTTTTACAGGTTTTATGAGAGATTTACAATTTTTCTGTGCATGCCATTAATTTATATTCTTTAATATTGGTACTCTGGCCAAAGCAAAAATTTCTTATTTATCTTCTAGATTTTAGGCTTTTCAGAAAGGTATCATGAAAGAAGTGTTTTGCTTTAATCTGGCGGTAACATCATAATCAACTCTACTGATTAATATAGAAAAACTCTCAAAGTGCAAGGGTTATGGAAAATAAAATAAAGCAAAATTAGAGAGTTATTGACAGAGGCCTGGGAAAGAATTATGCTATAAATTAAGAACAACAATGGGATGGAGCTATAGCCCAGTGGTTATAGCTAGTACTTGCCATATGAGCAAGACCTGTGGTTCAAGTCCCAGAAGCCCTAATACATAAGTAAATAAATACAATTAAGAATAAGGGTAGAGTTAAATAAACTGAAATCAGTTTCCTCAATGACAAAATAAAGATGAACCAAGTCAGAGATCTTAGGGATTATTTATGCTTTTCTGTGGACTTTCCTAAAACATGACCTTTATCTTCTAAAGGCCTCTCAGAAAGAGCAGGCTGAAGAGGAAGTTACAACATCTTAAGGTTCTGTAGCCCTTCACAGTGTCAACTTGGAAAATAAATTACCTAAAAAGCTAAAGGAAAATTTTGGGAATACATAAATTATTCTTATTTCTCAGAAGAAAACATTGAACACTGTATGAAGTAAGGTATTATTTGAGAGAAATTAGTTCTTTTAAAAATTACAGATGGTGGGGAGCCTTCTCTAAAATCACCTTGGAAATGGTCTCAGGCCCATTTTTCAGGAGTATATTAACCGGTGAGGAAAAGGCAGGAATGTGTCATGTCACTGTCAGTAGTGTAAAATTCATATTTCAAGAGTAAAAATTTAATACTGCAGAAATTCTGCTTCATGGATAATTAAAAGTACCGTGTGTCCAGAACATTTATTTTCACTGATAGATTTTATGCTTGAGAGCCTCATTTCTACTCAGGAAACTTTTTTTTTTCTTTCAGTTTAAAGGAATGAAGTTAAAAGCTCTATATTTTAAATTTTTATTTCCACTGAAGATAGCGACTTAGTTTTAAACAAAATCAAGAAAAATAATATTGTTAATTATATTAAATAACATGTGAAAATGGATGGAAATTGTGATGGTTTATTATGAAAACAATTTAATGTTAGTTGTGCTAAAAGCTCTGATGACTCAGTATTCCAGGTTATTGCATACCGGACAAATCTTATTTAGTTTATGAGAAAAGTTTATGAACAGGACAACAAATGGAAAATATAATTCTCAACATATATGTAGAATTTTTTCAAGTCATGTGAGATGGTTTTTTACATGAAAACAGTAATAACAAGTTTCATTATCATACATACACCATGGAAAATGTTTTAGTGACATGCTTGAAAGTTGATAGCTAAATTTCATAAAAAACATACATTTATACTAGTGGTATTACACATATAACTAGAAATTTCATAAAGAAACAAAAGGTTAAATAGCCATGGAGGTGAAGTTAGTGAACTAAAGTCTACAATGAAGGAGAAAATATCAGTTACAATCACCATAACTCACCACCATAAAACTCAGTGTCACTCAAATTAGCAGCTATAGTGTCATTCAATTCATCCACTGAAATAAACAGAATATTATGAAGAGGGCACAAAAACAGGGAAGAGGGTAAAAAACCATTGGGCAACAAAAACAAATGTATCCAGCTATGCTAAATGCCAGTCTTCCCAAGTAAAAGCATGGCTTTACACTGCACATAACTAACTCATTCATTCATCTAACCACCCCAACCACTAATTCGGGAACTTATTCTTACCCTGAAGACCTGCCAAGTGAAAGGCATTGTGGGGCTTACAGCAAATACCCATGCTCATAACACCAACTGATTCCAAGGGCCACCATGGAAACACTAATGCCAATGACAGTGAATAGTGGAAAATATAGCATTTAGGGTACTGCATCCTCTAACACATACACCAACATTTTATTGATTGTCTACAGATAGTTTCCTGATCAAAGAACCTGTTTCCCTCAAAGTCAGTAACATTTTAATAGTCAATATTTTTTCACACATGTGTAAACATTTCTCAAAGACATTCAGGAAGCTTAGTTCTTACCAGAAATCACCTTCAGAGAGATAGGTTGCTTCTGTTGTATGGTTTGAGTGTGATTAAATCTGGCATAACAGATATAGTCTTCACGGGTATCTTCTGGGAGGACATTGGAAAAATAAAGATCTCCATTCAGACCTTGGGAAACCCTCTCACTTTGTGGAAGTCTTTGGAAGGCTGGAGAAAGGCAAAGAGATTTTCAAGTCATTCCATCATAGAGACAGGTACATGTAGTATTTTAGTCCACTCTCCAAATTAGCAAGATGTATGCTGTCACTAGTAGATTTGTGAACTTCATTTGGACACATTTTTTTTTGTTTCAAGAAAGCTCTTTAAATAAAAGCAAGTAAGTATTTCTAAAAATGCCAGGACCATTAAAATACTGCATGTACCTGTCTGACCCTAATTTTTCTGGGTAAGATAGAGGCAAGATTGAGGTCACATAGCGAAGTGTTTTATTAAGCAAGTGTAAATAAAAACAATTTACAAAAATTTTGTATGATTTTTCCTAATATTTAAATTAGTCCCCATCTGCACATATCTTAGAAAACATAATAAGGGGCCTGATAAGGATGGAAACATGGCTTACATCTACATACAAGGTAGGCCTTGAACAAAGAAGTGAACATACTAGAGCCCCAGCTCTGTCTGAGCTCCTGAATTAACTGAAAAATCAACAGCAATCGAGCATTTAACAATAGGGTGCAATGACAACGATAATGCTGTGGCCAGGCCTCAGAAGGCCCCAGGCACAGTTTCCTTCTCTTCCTTTCTGAATTATTTATTATCTTGTGACATACTATATCTTTCACTGATCATATGAATTACTTATTGCCTGTCTCCCTGCAAAAGAATTTAATCTATAGGAGGGTGTACATCTTTAGATATTTCTTATCCTATTGCAGCCCTGGACCAGTACTGGCCTTTCCTTCACATGTGGAAAGATTAAATGTATAACCAGCAGCTGACTTGCCACTTTACGTATGACAATTTACTTCCTCTAGGTCCAGTTGATGAACATTTTAGTGTTAGGCATGGAGAAATGATTTGTTACTCAGATGAAGGATGGAGGATGCAGGGATGTAGGCTCCCTTATAGGTGCACAAAATTACTCTCTGTCAACTACAATGCATTCTAGCCAGGCATGCCTGTAACCCCAACACTTAGGATGCTGAGGAAAGAGGATCATTGTGAGTTTGAGACTAGCCTGGGTTACAAAGTGAGTTCAAGGCCAGCCTGAACTGCATAGTCACAAACAAAACCCAACTGTATTCTTAAGCTCCTGACTCAGTTCACAGCACAGGAAATGTGAGAGTTCTCCAGTTTGAAAGTGACGGGAAAAATCTCAGATCACAGTGGCCTCAGGCGTTATATCTTCTGTAAAGATTTATTCAGTTTGAGTCAAGCAGCCATGCTCCCCCTGTGGCAGATGCCTGGTCTAAAACTCCATAAAATGTAAATGTATAGCTAAAAGCTTCTAGCTCCCACAGGTGGAAAAAGGCAGGAAAACACCAAGGAGCCAGAGCTTGAAAAGAACGAATTAGGTTAACATGTTAAGCAAGTCATTGGTCAGGATGGGGCTTTGATTGGTAGATGCAAATTAATAGTTTCAAACCATTAATCCCCTGGGAAAGGAGTATTTTTAAAATACTCATGTGCACCTATTTGATGAATACAATGAACTAAACATACCTATATACTTCCTATCTTTTGTTTCTCCTGCTGTACATTATTATTCATGAGTGTTGGTAGATCAAATGTAAGATAGTGGGATTTATTAAGATGGCATAATATTACACTTTAAAGATTTTTCTGTATTACATTTGGAAAAAATGTATGCAGATATGAGTAACATTATAATGCCATCTTGAAAGAGTCATTCATGAATCTAAAATTTTCTCACATTCCAGATGCAATTCCATTTGAAAGGTCAGAAGCTTTGCCAACAGCCTAAAATGTATGTAAATGATACAGCTAGATGGGCAATGTGGGGAAAAATTAGTTACGTATTCAGATGACCCTGAGACTTCACACATGGTCTGCCTCCTTATGAAACAGAAAAGAAATCCTTCCTGAATAAAAGCCAATGACCAAAAACTGGGACTCATTTTGGCCGTGACACTAGGAGACTGCTGGTCTCAAAGTCACAAGTCACTGATTTACATGTATTTATTCTTTCAAAACTTGTAAAATCTGTATGAAAAGAAAAAATGTATTTGTAAATTTACTAGTGTATATATTTGTTTTTCATTTCTTTGTGATACTTTTCCCACTGATTTCATATAAGAAGAATCAAAAATGAAAACCAAGTCTTAGAACCAAATTTTCCCTTTAGTATCTTTACAACCTGTAATTGCACAGGAAATCAGATCACTAACAGAAGGTAAGGTTTTCTACAAATGTTTTAAATTCATTCTCACCATTCTACTTAAACATGTTGACAAGCTCAATAGTCATGTCTCAGTCCCCATGATGCCTCACCTAGCAGCACCTTTTGAAACAATTATCACTGTCTTCTTGACACACTTCTTGTCTCTGACACACCATTATCTCTGTGTTCTTTTCTTACCAAAGTGACTCTTCCTTCTCATCTGCTTTGCTGCATTTTCCCTAAGTTCCTGGCATTAGGAAGGCTCTTGGTCTCAGTTTCCAGGCTCATCTCTCTCCCACTGGCATTCATTCTTTAACTTCTCATCTAGCCCCATGTGCTGAGGTTCCCTTTCTACACACTAACAATGCACACATTGCTGGTTACAGCTCTTGACACTCTTGCTGGGTATCTCATCAAAAGCGTTGTATAGACCTCTTCCCCTTCAAACTCTGGTTTCTTTGTTTACAAGACAAATCACGCGCTCTTTCTAAGCTACCATGCGAACTTGTTAGCATAAGAAACTGCAAGGCAGAAGAGGCAGAGCAATAACCAATTCCCTCATTAATAGAAAAACAGGTAGACAAATCTGAAACTGCCCAATGGATGGCTTAATTTTTCTTTGCCTCAGTTTCTTCATCTACAAAGTATAAAAAATAACTGGACATGCCACTTAGGATTTTTGTAAAAAAATTAATAGGCCAACCCATGTGATGTTCTTAGCAGGAAAACTGGCACTTAAGAGAGGCCCAATAAACATAGCTATTATTGGGGATAAATAGACAAAAATATAGTGCATTCAAAACAATTTAGTTTTCTCTCCCAAGAGGGTTTCTGAAGTTTCAGTAAAAGTTAATTTAATTGTATCAGTTGTTCTTGATTTCTCTCTCATGCTCCTATCCCTACACCATAAACACTGGAAGCACTACCTTCAGAGCATTTACAGAACCTGACACGTTCCACCTCTACCAGCCAAGGCCAAGACACTATCAGCCTTGCCTAGATTACAGCAGTGCCTATTCCTCAGACTCCATCTTTCTTTTGCCCCTGAGGGCTCCATCCATGAGTGGATGCTTTTACTACTATTTCAGATAGCTCATTCTTTCTAAGCTTTCCTGAGAGCACAAGCAAAAGCCATTTCCATTGAGTCCTTGTAACCTCCTTGACCTTGCCCATTGCCATCACCCTCGCCCTTGGTTCTCTCAAATTGGCCGCTTTTGTTTTTGTACACACACCATTCTTCTCCAATGGGGCCTGCCCTGGTGCTCTCCACTGTCCACTCAGGTATTTAGGGCTCTGGTTTGCCCGATCATTCTTTCAGGTCTAGACTCAAACCTCTGCTTTTCTTTTTCCTTCATAACATTTATTGTTGAAGGACACAAATTTTCTAAATGGATTAATTGCCTCCTTCCCACCTTCATCCACTTCTACTGCATAGAATCTGAGATCAACAACAGCAGGATATACGGTTTATATGGACTGGTGCCTCATTTAGTAAGTGTTCAATACAACTGAGTGAATAAAATGATGTCATTTATTTTAGGAGTTGTTTTTTTTGAGCATCTCTAACACATTTTATAAATATTCTATGAATCCCAAGAGTAAATAATTTTTGTAACAGCAAATAATTATAAGACTTTTGAAGAGAGAAAATTCTTATTGCTAAACTTACAGTTATCCATCCAAAATATTATAGCTGGTGGTAATCCAATTGGAGGTCTACAGGGAAGTACTAAAGGATGGCCATTTGGAAGGGTTATTGGTTCAAGTTTTTCTTTGGTCCACAGTGGTGATCCTATTAAAAAAAACTTATAGGTTATTTCTGCATGGAAAAATAAAGAGAAAGCATGACAAAGAGAGGCAAATAAATTTTTTGGGAAATAGTAACTTGGAATTTACATACATGAAATAGTAAAAAAAGACTTCTAAATATATCATTAAAGTTTTTTTAAAGATAGTAAAAAAAGAGACAGTTTTTATTTATTGCCACTGATAGTATAAATTCCTTGAGAATTTATATTAAATAAATTATCAAGAAGACACATGATTTTGACCCAAGTATGTTCTCTACAAAGAATGAAAAAATGCTTACATATTATCTTAAGGTTTTTTTAGATAAATAATTTTTCATATACAACTTGGAATATCTTATAAAAGCATATAGATTGACAAGATTGAGAAGAGAATATACATGATCCTTCAGTAAGTCAGAAAAGGTTCTAAAATAATATTTCAGCTAGTGCTGAGCTGGTTTTGCGCACATACATATAAATCTGCCTAGAAAAAGGTAGAGAAGAATATTTGAGCAGTGTTATTTCCTTGAATGGAAGTACTCATTAGTAATTTAAAACTTCTATTTTACTTGTAATTAAATTTTCTAAAAGCACACATATTATACACATAATTTAAGTTTTCAAAAGGACCAACACTGCACATGGTTATAGTTTTTAAAATACATGCTTCGAGGTTATTGAGAGGATTTCAGTACTGATGACTGCAAAATGAGCCACAATAATAGCAAGGTAATGGGGACACCATCTGCAGTGAAATTTTGAAACCAAAATGTTAAGAGAAATCACATGTAGACCCATTATGGCTTGTATTGATATGTCCCACAAAGCCTCATATGGTCATAGGTGGGGAGTTCTGAAGGTGCTGGATTAGGGTATGTGAATATGAAATAAGTACGTAATACTTGGATCAAAGATGTGAAAATGGAAAACCCCAACCTGATGCACCAATCACTGGGCTTATAGTCTGGACCGGATTTAAGGAGAAAGAAAGAAGGTAGGTTTGCAGGTGCTGTGTGCTGCTTTGCTGCCTTCTGCCTGCCACTCCATGAACTGTTTCTCTTCTGCCAGGGACCTCTGCCATGCTGCTTTACCTTGGAGCCAGCTGGCTATAGACTGAAACCTCTACAAATTGCGACCTAAATAAACCTTTCCCTCTCTTAAGGAGTGGCTGTCAGGTATTTTGTCCCAGCAACAAAAAAATATTTAAGACAACCCCTATGACCTACCGCATGTTGAATATATTTCAATCTGGCTATAAGAACTTTGTTTATAAATAAAAATACATCAGTAATATATAATTAAATACAATTAGGTAAGAAACAGTTTTTCAGAATCTGGCCTTTTTATTTAGAACTTGGATTTTTATCATACTAGATTGGCATAGGATTAGGTTGAAGAGCTTAGGGGAAAGTAGAAAAGAACAATAATGTTCATGTAAAATAAAGCTGGCATACTGGAAGCAGTAACATTTGCATGATGTAACAGATGCTGAATCTTAGAACAATACTTTCATGTGATCACATTTCCTTGTTAAATCTCACTTACGGGATGGACGAACAACAATGTTATTAGAAATTGCAGCGCCGCGCTCGTTCCTTGCTGTACACTGATAGATGCCTTCATAGGTCTCTGCTTTCCCTTCACTCATAATGTTGATTATGAGTGTTCCTGAGCCAGGCTTCATGGTGACCAGAGGATCTTTATCTATGTCAAAGTGAGTCCCATTGCGGGTCCAGGAAAAGCTGCTCAAATCATCAAGTGAAGTTTGTTAATGGTTCAGGAAGGCAGGGTGACTATTCTTTAACAAGTTCCTAACAGTTTTATGCTTTTCTAGAACTTACTATTAGATTTTTAATATTCAGTGAAAGAGCAGTAGGTACCCACCTAACATGTCCTGAATTATGACTCAGAAAAAAAGTGCTGGGCATATACATTTTGAGGTATATGTTCTTTTTGCAATCAGCCCAAACACAACATAAATTGCCTGTCATTTTTCAAAGAAAATATAGGATACAGGTCTTCATGGCATACTCCCTTTGTACTTCATTAGCATTTTGTTATAAATTCCATTGTTACTAGAGTTGATATCATGCTATGAAAATCTGCTCTGGGCTAAAATGTAATAAGAAAGCCTTCTACAAATACTAAATTAAGTAGAGGAAGAGGATAACAGACATAAGTTCAGAAGTGTTTTAAATTTTAAGCTATTAAAAATGGTAATTTTGTATAAGCTAATTTTTTTTAAAATTTTAACATTTAGTGTGTGTGTGTGTGGGACACCAGGGGGCGGGGCTGGCTGGCATGTGGTGCTGGGGGATTGAACCGCGGTCCCTGTGCTT
>NDGN011508540.1:11289-24095 GCA_002564285.1 Tympanoctomys barrerae
GCTTTGCCAAGCTTGTTCCAAGTAGGTGCTTTAGACCACTGAGCCATCTCTCCAGCCCCTATAAGCTAATTTTTTGAGAATTTTCAATTCTAGAGATGATTTTGCAAATTTGAAGGTACGCCAAATTGTCAACTGAGATTGCTCTGTCTCAGTTTTATTTACATAAAAGATAGCCTTATATAAAAGTTACAATCCACAGATAATTAAATACTTCTTAACCAGTCAGTTAGTGATGGCCAGAATCATATATAGGTAAAAATCTCCAAAGTTTATAGTATTTTTAGAGCTCACTTAGATTTTTCTTTTCATTGCTTATCCTCATAAGTGACAGTGGGCACTACCAGGCAACAGGTGGTGGTGGTGGATAGTACTGGCGTTTAGTGGTTTCATGGGTAGAGGCCATAGATGATGTTAATCATCTGTCCATGAATAGGAAGCTCCAGAGAGTTATAGGAGGCCTTAAGCACTGATAGGTGTGAAGCTTAAAGGGACTCCACCAAAGAATGTCATAGGACAGGTTGTGTGACAGCATTTCCAATAATATGGCAGGATATTATTTTGAAGCAAACATTTGATTGGAGTTTTGATATACATAAGTATTTAGCATTAGTTATTTTTTTCAACTATTTTGTGATAGTTTAATAAAACCTATAATAGAAAAACTTGGAAATAAAATATCTTAAAAACCTTTTCATTTATTTCTGATAAATGACTATATTTAATTATTTTAACTTGCTATTATATTTAACTATAATAATTAATATTCTTGAAAATAATCCAGTTCTTTAAAACTCACAGGAACAAGTTTGAGGTCAGGCACCATGGGACTCTGGATGAACTATGCAGCATTTTGGAGCACCACTTTTCCATCTACACAATGTATAGGCTAGAGAGGATTATGTAGTGTTTGTGCTAATATCCATATGGAGAATCCTGAGTACTGAACCATGATAAGTTTGGAAAACTGCTTAGGACTATTTTAGAGGCCACTATGGAGGTAGGAGAGATCTTGAAAGTTATCAAATTCAACTTCTTTTTCATTGCACCAGATGAAGAAACTAAAGCCCAGAGAAAAGGGCTTTGCCCACAGCAGAAGGCCATTAGTATCAGAACCATGATTATAGTTCACACCCATTCCCCCAACTGATGAACATAAAAACATAAATATGGGAATGAATGCAGTGTTCTTTAATAGAATGAATTGACTCTAAACTGAGAAACAAAACAATAAATACAACTGATACTTTAGAGATATGCAGAACTTAAGAAGTTACCACTAGATTCTTTGAAGAGCTGAAATGGATCTTGAGAGTTGGTCAGACAAACCAGAGTAAACTAGTAATTACACTGAAAAACATTCAACTATAAATGGACATACTCTACACTGCCTATCTTGTTCTATAGACTTTGCAAACAATTTCTATAGTCCAAGAAACCCTCAGACTTACTTCAAGAGCCATAAAACAAACTCACCTTGGAGGAGGTTTCCCTTTGGCCTCACACTGGATTACAATGTTCTCCCGAGGGTCAATGATGTAATCTTTTGGAGACTGCTGAGTGATGGTTGGGGGTTGTACCACTTAATTATAGAAGAAAGAATAATGTAAATAAATAAATCATTTAATATCATAATAGCAACCAATTTTCCTATATCAAGATCACTTGCCTTAGATTAAATATGTACTAAATATTTCTATAACTTCTATTATAGCAACACCTACCTCAGTAGATTTTCAACTAAAAGTCTAACTGCAAAGTCAAAGCATAACCTCTCTTTTGGTAACTATGTGCAATAAAAAAGCCCATTTTCCCACACTAAAAGTCTGAGAAAGTAATTATCAAAACAAGCTTAACATTAAGACAATTATGTTCTGATGTAACAATGAGAAATTCTTTTGATTCCTTTGGTTCAAACAATGCTTTTGAATGAAATTACTTACTTAATTAATTTATTTTTTGCAACCCCCCATGCCTTCAGGGCAAGTCTGGTTTGGCTTGAGGATGGGGAAGTCATTGTTCTTTAACAACATATCCTAGGGAGCCATTCTTTTTTTTTTTTTTTCAGAACGGGGGATTGAACTCAAGCCCTTGCACTTGCCAGGCAAGCACTTATTCTACTGAGCCAGCTTGCTGGCCCCTAAATGAAATTTAAATTGTAAGGCATATTTGCCTATTTTTTAGGAAAAAGTTGCTGACTTATAGCTTATTAGTATGCTACTGCAAATTAATATATGTTGGAAACACATGCATTGAGAAATTAATATAAAGACTGTTAAATTGGAGACATGCTACTAATGTCACTTATTAAGAGTAAGATAGAGGTGTGTTGGGAAGAAAGAATAGTAGTCTTATTTGGACAATTAATGTAATCAAACTTCTATGTTTGAGGAGACAGTTTTTCTATTTCACTTTTCAGAGCATTTACCTGATCTTTTATTAGGAAATTGCAGGGGAAACTGTTTTGACCCAGACCAAATGAAACTATAGACAGTATCTGGATCTTCAAGTTTCTCTAAGATCACCATGTCCTGCTTCTTATGAGATCAGAGTAACAACATGTTAGAACAGGAAGGGACTAGAAAAGAATCTAATTTAACCTCTGTTTTTGTTTCTCACAGTATCAAATGGTTTGGTTGGGAAGGCACAAAGCAGAGAAGCCATCAGACTCTATTGATGAGCTCCTGTTGGAAGGCCACTACCTTCTACAACTCTGCAGAGAGCTGCTGACACAGACCAGTGGTTCTCAATAGGGGGCAATTTGCCCCCATCTCTCCAGGGACATTTGGGCATAGGTAGAAACAATCCAGACTCCCATAGCTAGGGTGGTGGTGGTCCTGGGAGCTAGTAGAGAGAAGCCTCGGAAGTTTCTCAGTTATAGTGTACAGAAGAGTCCTCCACTACAGAGTCTTCTCTGGCCACCAGACATGAATAGTGCTGAGGCTGAGAGAGTGGGTACAGGCCACAGTGCAAATGGTACCTGGGCCCATGCAATGAAGTGGCCTCAGCCTCCCCTGAATCTTGAAACCTTTCCCAGGTCCTTCCTTCTGATTCATGCTTTCCTTTCTGTCAATGCTGCATTTGATATTCTTGTTCACCTACGTTTTTCATCTCCTAGATCTTCTCTGTCCTCTCTGCCCACACTGTGCGTTCTGCACAAAAGCTCTTCTACCTATCAATCAAGCATTTCCCAAAGCTCAGAAACTGCTCCCTGCTCTTGTCTGTCTTTATCGAGGTTTATGGCTTCCAGATAAAGCATTGCCTAACATCTAAAGTCTTTTAAGTCTACAAACGTAGTTCTGTTCTTGAGTTTGGTCTAACATCTTACTGCTGTTCACTAGCCATCTTCCTAAATACCAAAGTAACACCTAAAGTATACATAAAAAATTAAACCCCTTTATCATCATTTATTGCTCACCAATTACATGTGGAGTACTGGACAGCATCCAGTTCCACTCCCTTTAGCAAAATCGTGTTGCCTTCTTACTCTCCAGATAGCCCAGCTCCTCTTTCCAGCCTTCATTGCACAAACTGAATTCTCTTCTTCTGGGCCTTTCCACTGATAGTTAGCAGTCCAGTCTGGTGGCTAAGAACTTGTTTATTTCTTGCTAGCTATGAGACTTCAAAGAATTTCCTTAACTTCTGTAGGCTGAATTTCCTTCAAGGGAAAATGAGGTTTACAAGAAGTATCTTTTATTCTGGGGTAGCTGGGAGGACTAACTATGTCTAAAATTTTTAGTACAGGGCTGGTGAATTAGCTCAGCAGACTAAGCACCTGCTTTGGCAAGTACATGGACCAGAATTTGATCCCTGGTCCTGCATGCCCCGCTGGTTCTGCCCCGGGGTGCGCTGAGCCTGGGACTGGCGTCTGGGCATGGTGGCACACACATATAATCCCAGCTCTGGGGAGGCTGAGGATCACTACAAGTTTGAGCACTGTAGTGAGACTCTGTACTAAATACATAAAATGGGAAAAAAAAAATTCGTACATGCCAATAGGATAATGGCTCAATACTCTTTGTTACTTTTAAATTATGATTACAATAATTTTCATTTGGCTCAGTTTCATCTTTGAGTGACTGAACCTTGGGGCCTGGGAGTTCAGAGTTTGGGATAATGAAAAGAAGCCTGAGAATTCCACACTGCCCAAAAGTGTGAACATAAGTAGCAGGGGAGGTGATCCTAAAGAGTGACTCAGTCCAATTCCTCGTGCATTTCTGGGAGTGACAGAGGTGCAAATTTGTGCTTTCATGTATCTGCAGCTGAGCTGGCTTTTATACCACTGCTAACTGCTGGGAGTTTCCCATCTGGAGGTATCTTTCTGAACACTACTCAGGTCACATGGCAATTAGCAAATGCTTTGCAATAATAAGCAATAATAAGAGATTTTACATAATTTTTCTCATTAATCCAACATCAAAGGGAATTTTCAAATGCTAGAGAACTATGTTTTTTTGTTAGATGATGTTGCCCAGCTGTGAGAGGCAGCAGAAATTTTTGCTTATTACAAGCTGCTTAGAAATGATCTGAGTGGCACCTGCTTGTCTCCTGCACACTTCAAGACAATATTCTATTTGCTGGGTTATTCTACTGATGGCACCTAGAAACGCTAGTTTACACAGATCTGAAGGCTGAAGAAGGGGCAGACAGCACCCAGCTGCTGATTTGGAACTCTACTTTCTAAAAGCCATCAAAAAATGCATTTTACTTTCAGCAAGCTCTTAATAGCATTTTGAGCTAGATAATCACTAGCTCTAAATTTTCTGAATTTTCCCTATATTTTCTGAATTTTCTCATTGAGTTACATCAGATGTGAATAAAAACTTTTAAGTTAGTACAGCAGCATATTCACAAAACAGTAATAACCAGATCTTCACAATTCATGCAGGTAGTATAATACATCTGCACCTTGGTAGTTAAGTACAGTGTTTAACTACAGTAAACACACATGCTTAAAAAAGACAACCATAAGGCATAGCACTGTGCACCAAATTCACGGTATTAATTCAAAAAACAAAGACACAAAAAATTGTCACACTGCCTAGTAATTTATAGAAAGACACTTACAGTCTTCAAGAAGTTTTGCTTTTTCCCCATCAATATCAGCAGGTAAGTGGGCAAACAGGATTTAAAAAAATCAGATGTTAGTAATGAGAATGTTAGAAACCTAAAGATAAAGGGGGCATCTTTTCTATTTGATTTGACCTGAATACCTACATAGTGAAGGGTGAAATTATGAAGTTCAAGAGAAGAAACTTGTATTCATGGTTTGTTCGCTCATGCAGCAGCTTCTCACACACATACTTAGAAGAACAAAAGTAATGATGTAGGAAAAAGAGAGTCTCCCAGGAATAAAAATGGCTAATTCCATCCTATACATACTGTGCAGGACAAGTAATTATCTCCAATTTGAAAAATAGCTGAAATCTACAATTAATTTGAGTTGTCACATACTGTGTCATGTCTGATCCTATTATCCCAGACATCTCGATGCACATGGTAACAACATCCAACAATGGGATAATGCAGCAATGACAACGTTCCATCCATGCCAAGTGCAGCACTGATTTCAGGATGCCGTATTTCTACAGTTACTATCTACGTCAATAATTGAACTTTTTAGACTGCTAGTATATTTCAATTTTTGAATTCTTCAGTCTCAGGGCTTGCTAGGTCCTACACCAAGGATCAGCTCATGTACTAAAGGAAGGGTATGTAGAGTAGGGACAGGGAAGAAATTACATTTATATGCGATTCCAATCATTCTGCAGCACAGTCTATCATTACTACTCACAAAGGTTAATGTGGGGGTGCCTGGATTACCCGTGACTTTCATCATGGTTATGCCTCATCTCCATTAGCAGCAATAATCGAGTTAGCCGTAGGTGCCTGTTTCTCTCTGATTGTTAGATTGAGCAGTTGTATTAAAGGAGAGTGTATTTAACATGGGCTAGAACAAAAGCCTTTCTCTCAAGTGCTTTCCTTGCTTTCCTGTGTATCTATTAGGGCAAATGCTTTCTTAGGCATTTGCACTCCAATGGGCTTAAGCAATTATATAAGTATTTTAAAATTGAAATTAAGGTAATTGGATGAATATTTTTCAAAATACAAAATATTGCATTTTAATGTACTTTAAAGGAGTACGATAAAAGAGTGAATAAAGTATGGGGCAAACTACATTTCTTTTTAATGTCTTTCCACTGGCAGTTGCTGCTTTTATGGAAGAAATGGACATCCTGACAATTGAACAGCCCCAGGAAAGTGTAATCTTCCTTGCACCTTGGAAAGCTTGCCAAACAGATGTTCTATTCAGGAAGTTAATGGATTTAAAGAGGTCATGCAGATTAAGGATAAAGGATAAATCAATTCTGAAGTACAGTAATTGTCCAGATTTGAAATGCTGCTTTCCACTGCAGGAGAAGGGACCCATTTGAGCCTAGTATTATCTTTATTTTTCACAGACAGGCTTTCCAGAACATGGAAAATATAGCAAATATATTACTACTGGGAAAAGAGTGGACTAAATACAATAGCTATTGTTTTTCATTTTACTGTTTTTGTAGATTAGTTGCCTTAGTCTCAAAAATGTCCATCTTGTTCTCTGATTATGTTCTTTAAACCAGTAAAAGAGTATTCATCAGGCTTGTAGATAAGATACATTCCCAAGTTACTGATTCATATTTAGGAATCAAGATTAGAAAGTAAAACAAATGTATCTTGTCTTGTTTAAATTAAGAGAGATGAAGAATGGGTGTTTAGGGGCTTTGTGGGGCAGAGGGTTGAAGAGACCATGCTCCAATCTCTCGAGGGCACTCTCAACACATGAGAGGAAGTGATGTGCTGAGGGCAGTGGGGATGTTTCCATGATTGCTCTAACGTGGCCCACATGGCATTTTTGCTGCACTACTTGGACAAAGAGCCGCCTGTTGGGAAGATCATGGCAGCTGCGTGAGTCCCTCCTTCTCAGGCCATTCCTGCAGGGCACACAAAAGGCACCTGAGGGGGAAGAAGGAAAATGAAAGAGAGGGGACAGAGTGGCTGATCATTTCCATGGTCATTTCTACAGTGAGAGTCTTTATAAATATCAGGTGCTGAAGGTAAAAGCCAAATAATTGTGATTAGCTTTTCAGTGTCAGACAGACACCTTTTCCAACCACACTGTTCACAGCCATGGTAAATGCTGGGAGGTTTTTGACTCCTGGGCCTAACAGCTTTAAATCGTTAATACTTACGATCAAGAGGTACTTCCAGCGCACTAATCATCTGGCACAGGAAGAGAATCAGGGGCACTCTGCCTGCAGATAAGCACTTCTTTTTCGGCATTATTTTAAGCTGCATTAGCTTCACTCCTGCTGAGATCCACAAGCTGAATTTTCTTTTCTTCTTTCACAAAGATTTGTGTGCAATGTTTAAATGATTTTTCATGCAGGAAACTGAAAAAGACAGAATAAGAGTAATAATTATAATGTATTAAAAAGAAGGAAATGAAGAACGGAAGTCTGCCGAACAGAAATTCGGCACTGTATTATACATGAACTCTAAAAGGGAGCTCACTTTTAAATATTTAACTCTTGAGACTGGAATAATCACTTATTCATAAACCAGGTAAAATCAGTTCAAAAATATTTGGGGTGATGTCTGTTCACTTTCCTGTCCTCATGGTTTTTTCATCCTAAATATTTGCTTCAGGGCTCAGAGGCTAGTGTATCTTTCTTCGTAGATCTGGAACTTGGCTTTTAGTATAGTTGGAAAGTGATCACTTTGTGACTTTAAAGTGGAGGCCTAATGGGTTTTCCATTCTGTAGATCATCTCTGGGAAACCCGGGACATTGTTGCAAATGTCCTACAAAACTGACCTACTGGTGAACACAGAGGACCAGGGCCATCCCAGCTCTTCTCCCTGGCTGGGCACTGCTATCCAGATCTTCCTCACCAGTCACTCTCGATAAAAGTGCCAATCATTTGTTTCATAAAGGATTTTAGAAAACCCATTTCCTGTTTAGAAAAAAAAATGCAGCTCACTACCAATATTAATTTACTTTTCAGCACTTCAGAGTTACTGTATTTTGTATATGCAAATACTACTATTACCAAAAATATTTGCTATAAATAGAATTATGTCTTCATTTTCCAAAGACTATTAATATAGAAGAGTGATGGGAAAATAATAGTAAAAGTAAGATATTTTGTGACAACCTTTAGAGGTAAAGTTAAGACTACTCTGTAAGTTATCTCAGGGTAAACACTGCAGGTGCCAGTGAGTATGCTTGGGGCAAACCAGAATTGGGAGTGGCCACACTCAATCTCTCAACTGAAGTCTGCTGTATCTTTAAAGAGGTATTAACACACTTCAGTGATCTCACTTCAACTTCTCTTGCCAACCTTATTTCCATACAACCTGTTCTGTTGGATGGTTTGCTTTTTCCCTTTAAACCATTCAAAGTACACTGAATTGTCCCATCTTCTTATCTTTACCTGGAGTAATTCATCCACCATATTTCCCTATCTTACCTATTTCTCATAATTCAGTTAAAGGTCAACTCCAAGAAACACTAGTAGAACACCCAGAGTAGAAGTCATTTCACCACTGCCCCTGAATTTCTAAACTTCCTTGTTTTAAACATCATGTATATTATATAGATTTTAAAAAGTGGGCTCTGGGAGTATGTATATGTACTAATGTGTGCCCTTTCCATACTTGTTCAGGAAAAGATTGGGTCTTCCTCATCTCAGGGTCCCTCTCCCTCACCTAACAATGCCTTTGAATCTGGGAGTGTTACATTAGAGAGCCTGAGCCTGAACACGGAGTACAGAAGTCTGTCCCACAGCAAATCTCCACTTGCAAAGATAGGTCAAATCATGTCTTCTCATTAATTAAGAGAAGCTGGGGTGACTAATGGTTCTCCTGAGCAGGTGAGAGGGATAATATTATTACAAACTGGGGTGGCTCCCACAAGCTTATTTAATGAGTTACTTATATAATTGTATTATTTGAGTAGTTGTGTAATTTCATAATGTTCACATTCTCCACCAAACCAGAATCTGCTTAGGGTTAAAAGACTAATCTGTCCTGTTCCTTACTGCACTCCAATAGCATGTCATAGTGTTTTATGTATGTATAAAGTTGACAAATATTTGCATGGGGAAAAATGAACAATGAGAAAAGAACAAGAGCCTTAAGATGTCTGAAGTTGTCATTGTATGCAGATAGTTTGATCAAGGTCTCCTCAAGTATATATTTATATTTATACTATTTGAAAATTCTAAACTACTATCTAGTCAATATAGGCAATAGATTATACTATCGTGTCTGTGTATATAGTTAAGTTTAATTATATAAAAAGAGATAAGGTAGGTAACATTTTGCTAGCAATATCTGCTATTGGTAGCTGAATTTTGATTTGTACCTGGTTAAAACTATAGCAAGACTTTTTAAATAAAGAATAGAAAGGAAAAATAAGATAAGCATAGACCTTATAATTACATAAATATTTTAAAATGAAAACCCACACTATATGATTTCATCTAAGAGCTGGGAGATTTTTCTGTATCCTGCTAGATAAACACTCATGTCCAGTAAGCACTAAGAGGCAGGTACAGCCGGGGAGATAGCTCAGTAGAGTAAGTGCTTCCTGGGCAAGTGCAAGGGCCTGAGTTCAATCCCTGTTCTGGGAAAAAAAAAAAAAAAGAGGCAGGTACAGAGTTCATCCAGCCATTCTGACCATGACACAAAACAGCTTGCCTTTCTGTGTGTGCAAGGCACAACTCTATCCATCAACTTTATCACACTTATGTGGATCTCATGATTTTCCTGTTGAAATTCTACATATGAATTCACATATAAACTTCAGGAAAATAAAAAAGGAATGGCACAAGCAGATCGCATGTATTACATAAATCAAGAGAAAATAGCAGAGTTTCTCTCTGAGACATGAACAACCTATCTGCACAATTGCCATATGCTGAGTTAAAGTACCTAGCTCTCTGGGCAACTGCTGGGGAACACAAATACTTCCCCAAATTTGTACTCATGCACAGTAATTCCTGTGATGTCTTAAACAGCTGTACATAATTTCTAAGTTGTTTGTTATTTACTTCACCTGTATGCTTTACGGAATTCATCCATCAACTGAAGATCATAAAATAACTTTATTTTAAAAAAAAAAACCTTGAGGCACAGCCTGGGTCCAGTAAACACATCCGTTACTTTTCTGCTGTTAAGTTTGTACTTTAACATTACAGTAGCTAGCTGTGTGTCTCAGTGCCTTTCCCTGAGGGATATGGGCAGCAATCTATGTGTTTACCCACTTGGTAAATGAACAGCAAGGAGTGTGCATGTGTGCAAAAGTGCCAAAATGGGATTTGAACCCACTTTTATGCTCTGTCTGGTTTTGTATATGTTTACCTGAGTGCTACATGGGGCCTAATAGACCCACACTACTCCAGGATTTGTTAAAAAAAAAAAAGTGTTCTTTTGATTTTTCTGGTATAAGTAGGCTGATTCAGTACAATGGCACATGGAAAACCAGATATGCAAGTTTTGGAAAAGGTCAAAAGTGAATCATTAGATTATGGGTGGACGACACAGATAATCCATTATGGTAAAATTCATGCTTTCATAACAGAATAGTGGTAGAGGTGGATGATGATGACTTTGACATTGGCCATGTGAGACAAAATTCCTGCGATGTGACATAGAGCAAGAATTTACTGGTACACACACAGGGAAAGAAGACCTGATTGATTCAGATGACAAAGAAAACAGCAATGTGAATACATATTTGATTGTACCAATGTTACAAAATGGCCATGCAACCAAATAGAACAATCCAATGTTAGAACTAGGTCTGAAAATATAGTGAAGGTCTTGGCAAGTGTAAAATATCTGGATAGAATACCCGTACTGCCTGCTATTCAGTGTTAGAATTTGAAGAGACAAAATGCTACAAGATGTTGTGAAATATACAAAGGCTGAAAGGCAAGTAAAATGTTCCGTATGCACTAGCAGCCATAGTCAAAATGTATTTGTTACATCTCATTAGCTGAACTGAAAGTATTTATACTGCTGTACTTAGCACAGATTTCTCACGGTGATCTTAGGAGTGTAAAAGACTTATGGAAAAGTGATGGGTCAAAATATGGCATAAAACGTATGCCCTTTTAGATGTGAAGGCTTATTATTTTTTCAGTTTAGACTTTTACCTTAGAACTCAGCTATCAGGTCCTTATTTGTCTAGTATAAAACGATCACAAAATCAGATATGAACATACTTGTTGCTTGCATCTCCCAAACTAATCAGAATGTGACATTTGGCAATGGGCGAACTGTTTCCAGTTGATGTTACATTTGCTAACTCAGCACAAACTGACCAGTGCAGGAACTCTACACAAGAACAAAGCAGAAATTCCAATTAAAATCTTGCAATTTCAAAGCAGAAAACTGTATAGTAAGATCTTTGAATTTCAGAAAGATATAACATTGGCCATTATAAATGGCAAAGAACAAAGCGAACTAGTACTCCTGATGTGAACATTTCACTATGATGGAAATACTGATAGGAAAACCTCCACAAAATGGAAGACTGAGGAACAACTGGGATGAGGGAAAGGAGAAAACAAAGAAAGAAGGGAGAAAGAAATATAAATGTATCTACACAGGATGGGATGGTAATTGTACTGCTAATTTCCTTCTTTTTAAAAAAATGTATTTAATATAGGGACTATAAGGTCTCACTATACAGACTGGACTCCTAGTGATCCTTCCTGCTTTTCAGCCTCTCAAGAGCTGGGATTACAGGCACCCACTGTCTCAGGAGGTGGGGTCAGCACGGCAGGCCAGGGATCAAACACCCAGCTCCCGTGTCTGCTTAAGCAGGCACTTTAATCTGCTGAGCTATCTGGCCGGCCTGTACTGCTGATTTCTGTTAGTCTATTGAAAGGAGCTATTAATGCATAATTTTTTATCTTTCCTTTTTAACTAAAAAAAAATAAATTTGATCAATTTTGCATGCTTGTATCTGGTAATCTGAGCAATTAATTTGAAGACAACAATATGCAATACAACAACAACATGCAATACAACAACGACATGCAATACAACAACGACATGCAATACAACAACTGAAGACAGCAATATACAATGCAACAATATGCAATACAATTACAAGTTGAATTCTTACAATTTTGTTTAGTGAGATTCTGTATCGTTTCAATTTTTTATTTTTTTACTATTTCTATTATTCTCTTAAAAAAAGGAAACCTGAGATGTAAACTTTGAACAATAGCAAAGGTGGAGAAGATGTTGTTGATTAGTTATGCAGCAAGTATAATGTCACTTGAAACACCAAGCATTGGCCAATGATGGTGTTTTACTGAATCCCAAAGATGTGTGGCATAAATAGTTTGATAGTTTTCAAAGAAAATAACAAGTGCAAAATATGGAGAAATGTTCTTAGAGGATTGGGATTGGAGCTCGTCAGAGATCATTTACATCAGAGGAAAACAGAATGTTTTTTTCCCAAAGAACTACACACACACAATTGTGGTGTACACTGGTGAGCTGACAGGTGAACAGGCAGGTGCAGCATCATGATGACCTACTATGACAACAGGAAAGCCAAAAAGATGTCAACTGTGCTCTAAAAGAAAATGCAGAAAAACAAAGCATGTGGCATTAGTATAAGCAATACTTGCACATGGAATATACAGTTGTTGTGTAAACACTGCCTTAGGTGTGATAGCTGAAACAAAGCTTATTTTTGTGGTAGAGTTCTACTGATACTTCATTGTAGTTTATATATTTTTGTGGT
>NDGN011508543.1:6534-22279 GCA_002564285.1 Tympanoctomys barrerae
TCTGTCTCTGTCTCTGTCTCTGTCTCTCTCTCTCTCTCTCTCTCTCTCTCTCTCTCTCTGTTTCTGTCTCTCTCTGTCTTTCTCTGTCTTTCTGTTTCTCTCTGTCTCTGTCTCTGTCTCCGTGTCTGTCTTTCTCTCTGTGTCTCTCTCTCCTCCCTCTCTCCTTTCCCTCCTTCTCTCTGTCTGAAGCCATTGAAGCTGATATATTTCAGAATTTTAAAACTTTTAAGTGTTAGGAAAGTGGCACATACCTCAATAGGGTCAATAGCAATGCCTAATGAAACCCATTAACAATTTTACAGTAAAATGTAAAAATATGAGCTCTAGTGAAAACAAAGACTGTAGATGTGTTCATGCCAGTTCATCAAATTTGTTACCACAGGAGAAGGAAAAACCTTGGCTTCAGGGGTTTTGTCTGTCATTGTAGCTGAGGGATCCTGCACCTGTATTTCCCAGCCGGCTCACTTCATGCAGACCCAGAAACACCAAAAGAAGCCAGGATTGCATTCCATTGGCCTTCAGGAGAGTCAAGGCATATTTAAAAAGAGCTAGCACCTAGACGATGCATCCTGCTGCCCACACACAGTCTCCTCCAGGCCTCCATTCCCTCTCCAAAGCACAGGATGGAATCACTTTGTTGTGACCCTTAAGTCACCTGTGCAAGAAGCCAGCATTGTGTGGCAGGGATATTTAAACAAACTCCTAACTTCCTGGAACCTATTTTCATTGATCGTAAGGAAACATATTTTAAGGATGTTTGGAAATAATTATTAATTTTGAAGGTAGGATTCCACATTAAAAATAAACGAGCATTTTAGGGGGCTGTAGCATTAGCTTTGACTCGAGCTTGAAGAACTCATGAATAGCGCTCTTCTCGTCCTAATTCAAGTAGAGAACTGCCTTGGCAAACGCCTGGGTTATCCCACTGTAAGAACGTGAAGCCATCCTCGTAATTCATGCTTTAATGTAAAGAACATGAGCACAGACAATAGAGATGACACTGGTTTCGGAAAAACTCAGTATAAGTCTAAATGTAAGATTGCAACTTTCACCCCGGGATATAAGGTAGACATTTTTTTTAAATGAAGGAAATCCATCTAATGAATGTGGAAATGTTATGAAAATTCGGGAAATAATGCTTTCAACTCTTTTTTATTCAGAGTGTGCCTAGAAGCACAGACAGAATCCATCACGCACGTAGGCTTTAATGATGATAATGCTCTGTTATGGACCAGATCCTGAAATGGTATCATGTCCTACTTTATACAATCAGAAGCTATTAGTCAATTATGAACTCTATTTTTGGCTCTTGGGATGCAGGGAGAGATAGCATTCAACCTTCTCTAGAAAGGCAGGAAAGGCAGTGGAAGATGACACACGGGCAGACCCCAGAGGGTCGAACTGCCATATTCCAGTACAAGCAGAGAAGTGGTTTTCATTCTTTTTCTAATCTTGAGATTGTTTCACAAAACAAAACAAAGGTTTCCACATGAGGAAACAATAAGGACTTGTTCAAAGTTTAGATCACCAGTGACCGATACTGCCTTGGTATCTGAGCCTGTTATTCACGCCTCCAGTAGGGAGGGACCTGCAGGTTGTTTTTCTGTGTCTGAGAGCCAAGTGTGGAGTTCCCTTCCACTCCGGAATCCAGGGAAGAATGTGCCGTGCTCCCCACTCCATGTGAGAGGCTGGGCAAACCCAGCAAGTGAGGACGGGGGAGCTTAGAATCGAGGCTGGGAGAAGACAGATAAGTGATTAGGGAGTCATCATGTCAAAGAACCGCAGTCGTTTTCTTTGAGCTTAAATCCCTTCAGGATTTTAGCAGAGGTTTATAGGAAACTCTGGTCACTACACGTCTCTGGCATATTCCTGTGAAGCCACTCAGCAGATATCTTTCTAAGGAGACAGGAAAAAGTGCCTTGGACCTAGTGTGCTGTTTTTTGCTCTCTGACGTGTGTGTGTGTGTGTGTGTGTGTGTGTGTGTGTGTGAACTTGGGGTCTACACACTAAGCTCAGCACCCTCGGGCTGCACACCCTCAACGAAATAAATATCAGTATTCTTAGTTTGTACCTCAGAGCTCCTCCTACCCTGTTTCCTTCTTCTGTCTTAACCTGAGAATGACCAGCTGTCTCACCAACAGAATCTTTATTCTGTTATAATGCTTGATCAGAACTTCGGGTAAAAATGAAAAAAAAAATTCTATTACTTTAAACAAATGTTTGAAATTCCTTAAGCAAAGAATGAAATAGTCCAATTTGAGTGTCTGGAAATTCAATCAGCACAGTGTTGTCCACTTTCAAGCCCTCCGCTTGGCCAGGCCCTTTCATCTGGGCGTCACGCTTCCCGCAGGCCCTTCCGCGGAAGCCTCCAGCTCCCCTTCCTCTCGCCTCCCTTTTCTATAGCTGAGACCTTTGCCCATTTTCCTACCCGTGGGCCTCTGCAGCAGCTTCAACCCCCAAGCAGCATTCTTCCCAACAGAATTCTAGTTTCTTTTGATAGATTCTTGTGTACGCGTTCTGCTTGGGGACGGTGGACAGGAGTGGTCAGCACCCCCAGACAGTGCGGTCCTCCGTGGATGGGGGTTCCCTCCTGTCTGCCTGAGCAAGCTCAGCCCAGAGCCTGGCCCCATGGAGAGCAGGGAGTCAGTGAGATGGAAAGCAGGAAATCATGGGCATCAGGCAGTGCGCCAAAGACAGATGAGTGGCTTTGGGCCCCGTTTCTGAAGACAGCCGCAGTTGGGGAAGCTCTCCGTGGAGGGTTGGGTGTCCTTCTCTGCTGTCCGCTCTGCCACTGTTGAGCAGCAACACATTTGGCAAGTGACCTCTCTTCTCAGGGCCTCAGTTTTCTCAGCAAAATAAGAAGAGTGTTTGTTTCTGCAGCTGGAACAGATGTTCCGATTCAGCAGTATTATAACAAGGTCAAAAAGAAGGTGAAGGCAATAGGCTGGGGCGAGTTGCTGGTGAACACTGTTGGGACTGTGTCTGATTTCTGACATTGAGATAGCTGCCACAGTGGCTTCCTGACTGGCGGCAGAGTACTAATGAGTCACTAAATTGTATCTGAAGTATCTAAGCAAAGTGCATGTGTTGTGCTGGCTCACAGAAATGTATTTGGGGTGCAAAGTAGAGAGAAAGAAAACTGTCATGACAAAGATGTGCCATGAAATAGGACATTTGCTTTCTCCCCTCAAAAGAGCAGAGATATATAACCTACCTTTATTTTCTAAAGTTTTTTTTCTAGAAGTACTGCTGAATTCACAACCGTTTCTCTGCTCCTTTATGGCAGTGGTTTCAGATCTAAAACGGAACATCTATTATACACAGTCGATATTTATTATCCTCCATTGAATGCTATCATCATTTTCCAAAATGTGTTGAAGTTAGGTCTGTGGCATTTCCTTTTCCTCCAATATAGGTGCTTTTATGTCTTTGTTAATGGCTAAGAAAAGGAGGAGAGAAAGACCAGATGCTTTATTAAGAGGCTGAAGCTATTTTTCTCATCTTGTGAACCCTATATATTAATGTGAATAATGCTGGACAGGTGGCTGTCCCAGTCCCCAAGGACTGCGTGCAGGGGAGGTGTCAGCCAGGATCAGTGGGCCCAAGTTATTTCTAGTTCCATTTGGGAGATGTCTGACCCTGTTTCATGTCCCACAGACAGCACCCTTCTCTCCATGCTGCAGTCCTTAAAACAGAGCTGTAGAGGTCAGCGAAGGACATTTGCTATTCAGACACTCCTTGGACTCTTAAATTTTGCTCTGGTGCAAGAATAAGCAGTTTTGATCTCTGTTAGACAGGTCTCAGGTCTCCAGCATTCAGGGAGCTGGCTTTTCCACACAGCACCTGTTTCTCCAGCTCTCTGGGTAGAGTTCTTTTACTCTGTCTTGAGAGCTGTCTGATCTGTTCCTTTTAGCCACCACCAAAGCAGGTAGACTTGTTCTTACCCTTCATGACAGGCACTGCTCTCTACGAAGTGTTGACCTGAAAACATCACTGCGGAGGGGCCCACAAGCGGGCAAGTCGTGCCACTTAATACAGTGGTGTTGTAAGACAGTCGGTTCCCCCTAAAACTGTGGTTGAGAAGCATTTGCATCTTTCTGTCACCTTAGGTCTGCAATCGTGGGCCCATAAAGTGGCGGGAGCCTTTGTACGCCTACATGTTTGAAAGCAACTGTGTGCTTCTTTTATAGATTTTTATTACTGAGGCCATTAGAGACTTTCAGCCACCCTGTCCATGTAAGCATAGATGCTTACATCAACCTGTATTAAGTTATTATCTTAAGTGTAGTTTCCATTTAGAGCAACCTCTCTCTCTCTCTCTCTCTCTCTCTCTCACACACACACACACACACCTCTCTTTCCCTTCTCTCTCTCTCTCTCACACACACACATCCCTCTCTTTCCCTTCTCTTTCTCTCTCTCTCTCACACACACACACACACACATCTCTTTCCCTTTCCTTCCCCCCTTCTACGCCCTCCTTTCCCCTTTTCCTTCTCTCTCCCTCACTCTCCCTTCTGTTCACTTTTCTTGATGTCCTGAGAAGGACACAACCTGGCATCAGATGTGGGTTTGCACTATTCTTTTTTGCTAAAGTACTGTAAAAATTTACTGTGTGCTGCTTACCCATGTTATTTAAACCCCCAGCCTCAGTTTCCTTGTGAGTGCCACAAGATGTTATGGCCTGTCTCACCAGGTTGCCTCAGTGTTTCATTATCATGCTATCATGTGAACGTGCAGTACATGTAGGTGCCCAGTAGACTGCTTTGGTCTCCTCTGTCCTGTTCTCCACATCCTTTGCACTACTGTGAGTGCCATCATTTGTATTTTGAAAAGCTACACCAATGTGAGCATAATTCTTGAAACAGGCTCTCTTGCCCCCTGAACCTATCCAGAGATAGAAAGCTTAGTGACCTGGAAGGAGAAGGAAGAGAGAACTTCTACTGAATCGAGTTGGACACCAGGTGCTCATCTCAGACCTGTGTGAGGGCTTCTTAAAGAAATGCAAGGAAAGTACTAAAAAGGGTTTAGCATCTTCATGGAGAAATAAACAGACGTTCATTAAAGCCTGGGCACAATCAGTTTCTGAGGCGCTGGAGCTGGAGAACTGAGCTCCAGAATTTAAGCATCTTATGAAAGGTTCCAGAGATAAGTGGGAGAGAGGGCTTCTGTGACTCAGGTGTCCCCCCAGAATTTCAGAGGCTGGACTTGCAGCACGTGTTTGAATCACAGAGGCACTATATTTGTCAGTTAGTTCCTTGAAATTCATATGGTTCATCGCTATATGGGTCATTTGTTGTAGGGGCGTAGTTGGCAGAGGTGGGCACCTGGGGAATGACCCTGAAAGGCGCCTCTTGCCCCCTGGCTGCTTCCTTCTCTATCTGCTTCCTGCCCACCATGTGGTGAGCAGCTTCCGTCCACCACACCCTTCCACCAAGCAGCTTCCTCTGTGGAGCCAGCCACCCGTGGACTGAAGCTTCTGAAAATCACGAGGCAAAATAGACCTCTCCTGCTCTGAATTGTGGGTGCTGGATTAGTGACAAGAAGGTGACGAAGACCCCTTGGTTTGACTCTCTGCCCTTCCTGCTCTTCCAGATCATTAGCAGTGATTTGGTTTCATGCAGGAGCTTCATAACAGATTCCAGCTCACAATTTCAGAGAATTACACTAAAGGGAAAAAATGCTGAAGTCCAAGAGATAGAGGAATAAAAATGCAAACATTGTATTGTAAGCTCATAAGTAAATTCTTAATCTAATGAAACGGTGACAGCAGCACTCACTTTGGTGGGTTAGAGCCATCGTAGACCTGGACACAGTCCTGAGGTTAAGAAGTGGTGTGTGACTGTGCTGGTGTTTCTTTGTTCTAGTGGATGAACCTTGCACAGCTGCGTTATGCCCACAACTGTTACGCTGCAGGGTTTGTGGCATCTCCTGTTTACCACACACAGTACCACATGTACACACCCTAAATATCACTGGTTTGCAAAGCACAAGCAGTTGGAGTCAATGAGGAAAGGGTGGAGAAAACCATGAGCTCCGTCCCCATTCATTTTGGAACAAGCCCTTGCCCGGGTACATGGAACTTTTTCTGCCTGATGCTGATCATAAGCTCAGACAGAGCCTGATGCCACTAGAGCCTGAACAATTACCTTGCTGACGCAGGGCGAAGAGGGAAGGTACTAGATACCTTATTTCTCTACTGACTACAAACTCTGGCCTCCACATGTTGCCAATGGCCTTGGAGATATTTGCTAGCAGAATGGCCTGCCTCAGGATCACTCCCTGTCCTGTCACTGTCTCTCACTGTCACCCATACCCACTTGGATCATGGGGAGAATCATCTCAAATAGTACAATTTCAGAGTCTGGACAAGTTTTATAGACCATTATACCTTATGTCCTTTCATTTTACAGGCAAAAAACTGGGTGCAAGCAAGGTTGACTGGTCTAGGGTCACACCATTATGTCCTTCGATGTCTTAAAAACAGTATGAAGTATTGATTATGTTGTAAAATTTCTCTGTCAGGAGAAAATGCACTTATTTAAATATTTACTCCAACATACTTAGTTTTAAATAACTTTCCTCATGAAAAAGCAAAGTGCCACAGTCACCATTTCCTCTTTATTTTCCTTTTTGTTTATTTTATTTTATTTTAAGCAGTCTTAATGGTTCTAGATATATTATTTTCTCACACCTCATTACCACATACTATTAAAATATTCACTTGGTGCTACATTACAGAAGGACCATTGTATCGACTTTGAATTGTACACGGATAGTCAGGGACATCATGGAAGTCCACTGCTGCATAGCTTGCTGCAGCTGGAAATGTAAACAGGACACAGAGCAGCCCAACTGGGTCTTTTAAAAGAGCAGCTTCCATGTATTTTTTGTGTGTCTGTGTTGGGTCTCATGGGGCCCATTTTCTAAGGCTGACACACTTGTGGAATATGATAAACATAAGCAGAGTATCTTGTATCACAGTAATGATATCCTTAAGCAAGGTACTCATTTTCAAAGCCTTTAGGGGGTCCAGCAGGAGAGGATGCTGGGTAAAGAAGACTTCCTGTGGAAATGGGAAGTGGTGGGAATTTTTCCAACTGGAAAGGGCCAGCTGCTGGGCAATGGCTACTCAGCTCCAGAGTGTGGCCACGTGGAATCATAGGCCATCTATGCCAGATCCCTGATTTTTTTTTTTAAAGAAGGAAAACACCTGGAGTTGTGTGCTAACTCTACTTTTTCTATATGTTGTTAATTTAGCTTTTTTCTATGAGACAGCTTTGGCTAAATACTACACTACCAGTTTGAGAACCCTCTATAATTTTTCAGAAGATAGTTGGGCAGGAGATTTGACCTACTAGTACTTCAGCTGGGTAGGCTTATGATGGCTTCTCAGTCCTTCTGAGAATTTGTGAAATTAACCTGATTGACTAGAACTAAGGTGTGGCAATTGCTATCCTTGTCCCCTAGCATCCTAATCATCCCCAGTTCCATTGGTGTCCCCTTTGCATCACCTTTTGTCAGCACCATGACCCATATGATGGGGTATGTTTGTGTGGGTGTGGATATGTATGGGGGTGGATGGACGGATGGATGGATGGATGGATGGATGGATGGATGGATGGATGGGAGCTCCCATGATTGAAAGTATTTCACTTTAAAGCACAATTATCAGGATGGATTTCTCCACAGGAATTTCAGGCAGACTTCCTCTAGCCTCTTTTGTTTGGTCTTAAATTTGGAATACTTGAAGGTTACTTTCCAGGCCAATTAGCATTCTGTGTGATTCATGTGGCTCATGGCAGCCAATAGTCATAATACAATTTGTGCATCACAGTTTTAATTATTCAATTTGGTCTTAAAAGCTGTCAGGAAAAATTACAGTAAAAAAGAATTTTGTCTTGAGTTCAGAGTGTATAGAACATCAACACAAATTAATTTTAGATGAACTGAAATAGACCTAATAAATTCACAAAGCCAATACCTATTAAAATTAAGAATGTTCTTAAGGTTTTCTATAAATTCTAAGGGCTAGGCAGAGTAGGTTTATAACTTTCTAGTAATGATACATTTTGCGAAGGCTATTTCTTTTCATGCTGACAGTAGTGACAGGCTGAGACAATTAGATGGACAATTCAAGCATAATAAGCTTACCTTTGAAATAAATATTTTTATTTAGAGTCCTCATATTGATGACAGTTGTTATCTCATTTTTTGGATAGTTGCTTAAGTCTGTGTCTATATAAGCAAGTCACAGGCAAGGAAGTTGACAAATGTTTGCAGGTAGATATACAACGCTACATGAGGGCAGCACTTTCTGAAGTTTAAAAAATTCCTTACACAGCCTCTTAATCTGCAGCAACTCAGTTAAGTCAAAATTCCTAAGCTTAACGGAAACTCTTGTTGCAAGTCTGTGATGCTGTGCTGGTCGGGGGAGACCCAGTCCGTGTTCTGTGAGATGGGGAATGACAGTGTAATTGGAAGGGCATTCTTCTACAAAGCCAACATTTCAACAAGAAAACTCATTGTCTACATTTTTATAAGGTCTAGGGTCTAAAGTTGAGTAGGAAGGGAATAATACATCAAAACTTCAGCTTTAAAGAAAACTTGCATGTTTTCATGTGGGCTGGCCAAGATTAACCAGAATGCTTTCACCCGTCCAATGTGTATGGTAACTTGTCGGTGATATGATGATAGAAAGACACATGGAACAACTATTTTTCCTGGCAAAGAGTCTTCCTCTTCCTAAAGGCTTGAGGATATTTCAGTGGCGTATCTTAGACATGATACTGGCTACATGTCTTTAAGGATCGAAAGAAATTGTTGAATTGTGCAGTGGATTGCTTCTGTACACATTGCTGTGCCTGCCAGCTTCAGGGGCTGAGAATTTTGCATTCGACCCATGCAATCTACAGAGAGAATTAAAATTGAGGGAATACAATAAAGTAGCAGGGTGCTGTCTTGTTAACTTGGAGAACACCTTCACAAAGATGAATTCTATTGTAGAAGGATACTCATTTGTCATAAGAAAAATTAAACTTCAGAAGTCTACAGTACATGCATGTCACAAGACTTCTAAAGAAATGTGTGTCAACCTTTTGCATTTCCTTTATTTTCTGTCACAAGTGGCAGACACTAAGGCAACATGTGCAAGGCCGCAGTTCTGCTCCTGAGCCCTTGTTAAGCTTGCAGGTTCTTCTCTTGCCCGCATGCTGCCTCACCTGATGGGAAATGGCACAGGGGCATCTTGTCTATGTTTTACTTACTCTTGCTTTTGCTCTCTCCTCTTTGATGTCATACCAAACAGAAGCCACCAGAAACAAATGGGGCACCACAGAAGTCTTTTTCCATTTTTTTCAGACTCTCCAGCCTGGAAAGAACTGGCAGATAGATGAATAAATAGACTCTCTTTTAACCCACCTATAAATACATGTTTGTGTCTCTCGGTAATGGACCACCCTTGTGAACAGCAATCTTTAAACTTTTAATTTTAATCTATACATCAGAGATGGAGATATTGAATTGTTTGGGCTTTTCTCTCAACCTCTCTCCCTCTTTTGATTTTCCAGATAAAACAAATTAATTAATGTACACTTTTCAGTTGAAGAAATGATTAAGACCCAGCTGTGTCTGTGAAATTAGAAGCTATGATGAACACTTGGGACTTATTAATGTTTTTATTGGCATGAAGAAATGAAACATAGGTATCTAATATTAAATGGTGCTTCAAAAAGTAGAAAGTAGCAGTTTCTTTGCCAAATTAATTTCCAAAGACATCTAGTTCCTAAGGTTATTATTTCTACATACAACTCTTAAATGATTGATGGACTTCTGTAAAATACCTTTGTTCAGAGGAGCCAATCCCTGGCAGACTACTTCAGAGAGCTCTAAAAAGATGAAAATGCACCACATTTTACATTCATTTCCCATGTAGATCAACACTTGAAAAAATGCCTGAAAATGATGTGATGTTTACTGTATTCTGTACCTTATTTCACCACATCCAGCAGCTCCGTGCAGGAATCTTATTTCTAAGATTTAGGAGAATTTTTCTATAGAAAGCATCCTGAAGAAAATGCAGATGTGTAGGACCATCTGCATTTTATTTACTACTCTTCCAGTGTAGGGTAGTATTTCAGACTAACTGATTTTCAGACGAAAGCATAAAGAGATACGATTTTTAAAAATCGGCAGTACTCTTTCAGGATGTGGTTTCAGATTTTCCTTAAAATATTCTTCACAATATCTGAGCCCATCTGATGATTGCTTTTTAAATATAGACTGTGTGATTTTGTTTATGCCTCAGATCACTGTAGAATTACATAAACTGAGATGCAAAGATCTCCAGGAAGGGAGTGAGCAGGTAACAGGAACGAACAAAGCTGTGTGCGTTTGAGCACACACAGGGGGAGGCATGCATGTAGTGTCTAGAAAGCAGGGCTTAAATCAGTAGGACAATCTTATTTTCATATAAAAAAGCTAGCAATCTAGATTGTTATCAGAGATACACTAATTTTTCAATATCAGCAACTACTTGAAGTTTCTCAAACCTCCTGGGCTAGCCAAGCAGAACATGTTTGGGACACAGTACTTTTGATCTCTGTAAAACTGCTGTGAAGAGAGAGATTCAACTTACACAGAAGAAAAGGTGTCTCAGTTGGCCACAGTTTTTGGATTTGGAATTGTGAAGTAGTCACCTAGGAGGGCCCGGAGGTGGCTTCAAGAACTGAGGCTGTGTGTGCGGCGTTGGGGTGGAGCTTCGCCAAAGGGCGTGGATGTGGGGATGGGGGAGCGTCTGTTCTTGATACACGCTGTTTGTGTAAAACACTGTGATTGGTGAATCCACAATGGGCGAGGTGTAAGCAAAAGCCTTTTGTCTTGAATCATCTTCAAGGCCGTTTCAATTTATGAAGTTGGATAAAGCTGACTTGCAGAACAAAAATATTCGTTTTTGCTTTTTGGCAGGGTGAAGTAGAGAAGTAAAGTCTCCCCGCTGAACTACTATGAGGTCAGAAGCCTTGCTGCTATATTTTACACTGCTACACTTCACTGGGGCTGGTTTCCCAGAAGATTCTGAGCCCATCAGTATTTCGCATGGCAACTGTAAGTACCACGAACTCACTTACCTCCTCCCTCGGCAGACATCAATCTAAGCCTACATCAGTGCGGCAAAACATAAAAATTAAACAGAAGGCCCAAGGAAATAGTTCAGTGGGCTCAAGTCCCTGTTAGGCAAGCCTAGGCAAGTGCAGGATCGTGGTTCGATCCTGGATACCACATGCTGCGCCATCCCAGGACGGGCTGAGCTGGCCACAGAGTCCAGGCCTAGTGACACCGCCTGTAATCCCAGAACTGGGGAGGCTCAAAGCAGGCTCACCACAAGTCCAAGCTGCATAGTGAGACCTTGTAACAACCAAATACATCAATCAATCAGTCAACAGAAAAACTAGACATCACTTTAACATGTTAAATGGTGAAAGTAAATAATTTAAATCTAGTCAAATTGGTGTGACAATTGTTATGTAACTCCTCACTTATTGTGGAAATGTATGTGAGCTCATGTCTCCAATAAGGCTATGCTTGTGCCTTAAAAATGAGCCACAGGGGAGAATACAATAGTACTACCACTTGAGCATCGCTGTTATTCCACATCTTCATGTGCAGTCAATATGTGGGCATCATTATAGGATTTGAAAAGAAAACAATGGCTGGATAAGAATACTTTAGAAAAATAACTTGTGCAAGTTTAGAAGTTATATCATTGTACTGGATAAAAAGTGACTTTTGAATTTACAGCAGCCCTATATTAACTTTTTGTAACCTTTTTGGTATCTGTTTGATTGCCAGATACTGCCATTACTGTAAGTACTGCAATGACTGAGAACTCGGTTGTCTTTTCCAGAGAGAAGAGTTCTACCTTGGTGTTAAATGGAACATCCAGTGTACTGTTTTTCTAGTCTCTTTTATCTCAGTACAGGTGAAAGTGAACATCTTTCCAAATACCCATCCAGTAATTATCTCAGATACACTGAATGAGCTTTTCAAAAGATATCTATCATTAATACTAGATACTAGGAGTTCCATCAATGCCCAGCTTTCAGCTGGTCTCTGTGGCTTGAAAAAGATGATTTCATATAAAAATGAGGTAGCAAACCTGACAAAGTACTTAGAGAACAGAAGACCAAAGGGTGTGATTAAAAGACAAAATCGTGCACTTGAGGACTATCACTCCTGAAATGGTGGAGTCTCCCACACTTAAGGTACAAATGAATGTCTGTTTATCTCTATCTGAAATAAGTTTTTTCTCTCTGGCACCACAGCCCAAATGTGCTACTGAAAAGCCTATATCAGGGTCACCTAAATCCGTGATACTTGAAGCATATGGATTCTTTCAAAAACTTCCTTTATGAATGAGTGACAAAACTTCAGAGCAGCAAAAGGAAAGCGGAAGCTAGTCCTATGTCCCTTGCTTGTGCATAACACATTCCAAGCCCCTCAGTGGCACCCCACTGTGAGTGGCGGTGCTCAGGCAGTACAGGAGTGTAAAGTGTAGGGAGCTAGGTAGAATCTGTGACTGGATTTCTAGTCATTATTTTCACCCTCTTCCCCTCTCCAAAACACTGCTGTAAAGGTGACTCATTTTAAGGGAGGAGGGCTTGCCAGTGCTCTGGAGGGTGGCAGTTTCCTGGCAGAGACATGTTGAGGTGTAGGTATTTTTAAAGGTTAGGTCTTAACTACAAATTGCTCACTCCAGCCAAAGAGAATGATAGGATCGGAGAAATGTGCTCAGTGACTTTCTAAGTGAGGGAAAATTCCAGGTCACCTGACTGGCTACACTCAGTTTGACCCGGTCTTGTGAAAACCCACATTTCTGCGATGTTAGCCAGTTGCTTAACTCTGGAGTGAACTTCCCACAGTTCCTCGAATGCCATCCAGCCTCTCAGGGCTGGCTTCAATAGTAGATTATTCCAACTGGACGCCTGCGGAGACTGTATTTTTCTTCTGGCTCCTGGACGAAGGCTCTCGCCTCCAGACCACATTGCCTTTGTGGTGATTGATGGGAAGGCGGCTTTAAAGTAGTTTTGTCCCAAGACTAGATTTTTGGCAGCCTGCCGCCTCAGGCTTAGCACTCTCCACAAGATGAAAAGAAATCTGAAAGAAAAGAGTACCTTCATGCAAAGAGTTCACTACCAAGTTTAACCCCTAGAAATAGTGACACTTAAAAACTTAAGTCCCAGCTTAATATCTTCTGGAACTCAAGGGTAACTTGATCATCCTCATAGGGCATGCGTCAGTCATAGTATTTCCTAAAATAACACTCATTTGGAGGACAGAAATGGTGATGTGGTCTGAATTAAATGTGGTTTTGTTGGGGCCTGCTCCCTTGTCACCCTGCCCTGAGAATTCTTGGACTGATCTGCTTTCTCCGCTCTTGCCGCATCCCCTCCTCTTACAGATACAAAACAGTATCCGGTGTTTGTGGGCCACAAGCCAGGACGGAACACCACACAGAGGCACAGGCTGGACATCCAGATGATTATGCTCATGGGCAGGGCGCTGTACATTGCCGCCAGGTGAGTGGGCCCCTCTACATATCCAGAACTCTGAATCCTGCCTTTGCAGCCACTCTGCAAAATTTTTAAGAACTTGAAGTCCCTGTGTTATTTAGGTTACAGACTATTTCAGTTTGTCAAGCAATCATTCTTTCAAGATCCTGTGTCTGTTTAACTTTACATGGATTTACAGAGAAATAATTGTATATTTTGGTGCTTAGACTCAAATAATCTGCTGTGCATCTTGAGCATATATGCAAATATTTACCCAAGCACCCACTAGAGTGCTCAGCTCCTTGATCCTTATTTGTTAAATCAAATTGAATGTGTAAACATGTTTTATGGTGTGCATGTAGGTGTATTTATGTTAAACCTCTTTTGCAGCAAATATATAGTATGTATCATTACTTTAAAAGAATGGCAGTGGCACCCAAAGAAAGCATAATGCAGGACATTCCCAGAAAGATTTCTAATTTGATTACAGTTTTAAAAAAAAATCACTCATCCTTTTGGAAAACTGTCATTCAGACAGACTGATGTCTTAAGGTCCATGGCATAGTAGAAATGCTACCTAAGTAGGGCTCACATGAGTCTGGGCTTTGCTTTAATGCCTGACCACCACTTCTCTGGCTATAAGCATCCTCTGCCAAATGAGGGGTTAGTTTAGATGATCTTGCTGATGGAGTCCACTAGGGTGTCAACCATTATGATCCCCATGTTTTGTGTGTGTGTGTGTGTGGCTTATTTAGTATAATTCCAAATGGACATCAACTTGGATCCTCTTCTGCAGTGTTCTGCCTAGTATAGACAGATGAATCGTTTCATCCAGGGAAGAAGAAATAGAGATGCTCTTTATATCCAGCTATGAGCATAGGTAAAGATGAGATACATACTTTGATTGTCTTAAAGCACTTAAGATATTTTGAGGTGAAAGCTCTGTAACATGAGCCTCAGGTATGCGGAAAACACCCTGAGAGTAGTGCACATTTGGGCACAGGAATAAGACCACCATGAAACTTCAAATGTGTGACTTCACAAATACAGCACCCACTTGGATGG
This sequence comes from Tympanoctomys barrerae, assembly GCA_002564285.1. Taxonomy (NCBI): domain Eukaryota; kingdom Metazoa; phylum Chordata; class Mammalia; order Rodentia; family Octodontidae; genus Tympanoctomys; species Tympanoctomys barrerae. The sequence goes on from NDGN011508543.1 coordinate 21,147, forward strand.
CCATATAAGTCACAAATGTAGTTAAAAATTCCTTTATAAATATCAATTTGTTCACTCCTGCAAACAGCCCTAGGACAAAGTGCTACTGTCCTTTCCCATGTCCTATGAAAGGAATCCATGAGAGAGTGAGAAAATAGGCTTGGGGATGGAGGCAGGATTTGAACAAGGGAAGCCTTAACTGTAAACCACATGGCCGCTTTCTGTTCAGTGCTGCCCACTGAGAAACAGAGCCGGGAGCTTTGTCCTGGTAATCCCCTTCACAGCTGCCACCCAGGAGCAAGGTCATCATAATGTGTGTTCATGAGAACGCATCCTCATTCCAGCACCCCCTCTCTGGTATCTTACCAGCTCCTTCTCCATTCCCCGCAGTGCAGCCCTAGATTGCATGTGATGATCACCTAGAAAGGTGGGTCCAAGCGAATGATTAAACATTAGATTGGTGAGAAAAAGTTTAACATAGAAATCTGTGTATTTTTTTAACATTTTGAATTTTATTGGAGAAAAATACATTTCAATATGGCTTTTGTTAAACTCTTGTATTATTCCACCATTTTATAAATATGAAACATAAGTCTTAATATTTTTATGCAATGAAAAGTGATATTGTATCAAAAAGGAATACCTTTTATATGCTCAGTACCTTCTCTCTTCTTCATAGGTTAACTTTAGAAATTATAGATAATAGATTTATATAATTGAGTTGGAAGAGAACTATAAGATCATCCAGTCCAACACATTATTGCAAGAATCTGTGAAACTTCCCACTTCTTGATTGTCTGTTTAGGAATCAGGCTGTTGAAGAATTTCCAGTAGCCACAATCCCAGCTCTTGGGAGGCTGTAAACAGGTGGATCACGAGTCTGATCTAGTAGTGAGACCCTGAACACCCTGTAGACAGCTTCCCTGAACTGCCGTGAAGGGAAATATGGGAGAAGACCGCTCTGGCTTCTTCACGCTGAAATGGGTGGTATTTGTTGACTGGCAGTCAGATATATTCTTTCAGAGGTTTCTTCTAAAGGCCCGCGATAGATGACAGGCATTTTTCTCTTGGGTAGACATATAGCTTTGAATCTCCGTCCAGTGATCTCAGTGGAAACCTCCAAAATGATACAGGGAGAAAAACTGGTCTCGGGT
>NDGN011508550.1:1538-11728 GCA_002564285.1 Tympanoctomys barrerae
AGCCAGCCAGCCAGCCAGCCAGCCGAAAACACATAACTAAAACTGTTGATCCCTTACATTTACATTCCTGTGCTTCTAAATCAAGGTTTACTTGAGAAGAGAAGGGCCTTAGTGATCCACAAGGACTGTCTTTGGTGTGTTTTTCTCCCCCTGCCCCTGATTTGAGACTATTGACTTACACTGTCCTGTTCTAGGAAATGCTTTGAAATAACCCAGAATTTAATGAAACTCACTGCATTTTCTTAAAGATATACATGATGTGGTAGACCAACTTGTTCATTTCATGATACTGGTAGCTCAGGTGCTTAATCAGAGACGAGTTGATTTTTAAGATTTTTTTTTATGTTTTAAAGAGATTACAAAATAGTATTAAGGCATAAAAATTACAAGTGATACAGAATAATCAGATCAGCCAAAAAAGGGAAAAATTGTTGATATGAGATTTGGTTATATTGTATCTCCTTATATTTTTTCATTCTTCCTGTTTTTAAATAAAGTTTCATTCAGGAAATAGCTGTGAAACACCCAAATATTGGTAAATTATTTGCTTCAGAAATTTTGAAAATGGAGAAGGAAAGATGAATAACAACAATGATATGTCTAATTAATGAAGAAAAAGAAATAAAGAATGTGAACCTGGGAAAACATTTTTTAGGAAAGCAACTCTTATCTAGAGAAGGCCAAAGAATTTTGGCAATTCTGTGTTTGTCCAGAATAAAATTATTAAGAAATATATAAAAGCTATTTTATATATAAGTCAAATGTGGATGAAAAATGTTTCTTTTAAAAGCTTGAGAGAATTGGGGAATTATTTTCAGAATACTGATAAATGGGAAGTTGCATTTTAACTGTATTCAATACTTTTCCCAAAAGCACAAGAATAAAAAGTTAATTTTTATATGTTATTTTTAAACAACAAGCATTTTTTTAGGGTTTTTTTTTTCCTCTGTAGTGGCAAATTTAGTATGAACCATTATTTTAAGCCTAATTACAGTCAGAGTAGTTACGGCACTAGCTCTGCTAAGGTTGAATTTCATTTGAACTTTCTAATAGTATGATCTTTTTTCAGAATTTAATAACTGACTCAAATATTTAATAGTGGAAGCTTTTATTAAATTAAAAAGAAATCAGGATATATTTTTAGAAGAACTAACTTATTTTCTTTATCAGTTTTATATACTTTATGAGAAAGGGAAGAGAATGAAACTAATCTCTTTGTGTACTTAAATAGACATTAATGCTATAACCTTGGCAAATAATTTATTTCAGTCTGTATCATCATTTGGGAAGAACCAATGGCAGTAATAACTATACCTCTAGTTCTACTGAACAGCAAATTACACTTGTTCTGTGAGCCTCTTTATTCATCTTCTGGATAGTCATTCGTTTTTTAATATTTACATATGTTTTCTAGATCACTCTGTAGATTTCCTGCTGTTCACTTTTGCATAGCTTAACAATTTCTGTTAAACGCTACGGCTTGTTTTAAAATATAAGTAGAGAAAGAAGCAATTTGAATGAATTTTGTTTGTATGTGCCATTCTACATGTAGATGATGAACGATCATTAAATAGTCATCCTTAGAAATAGAATGTTGTTCCATAAAGCATGGTGTAAACCTTCCTAATTAAAGTACATCGTGCCACATCCTCTCTTTCTCCGTGGTTCAGTGGCCTCTCACCTTTCTCTTTGTCTTGCAGGCACTCCACTGCTCGTGAGGAGAAGCAGTGACCCAGCGCCTGGGCCACCTGCTGATGCTCAGCCGAGAGTTGCACACCCCAGTGGCCAGAGTGTGAAACCTGTTGTTTCAGTAGGTATCATGCTGGTGACACTTGTAGTGAAAGATCAAAGACCTTACCCATGGACTGCGTCTTTGGGTAAATTGCTAATAAAATGGAGACCTATGTCTAATAAGATGTGTAGTGGTAGTTATATTTTGTCTTAAGTAAATTAATAATCAGTAGGAAATACACATCCTGATAACATTACATAGTAGTAGTTATAAAAATAGACAACATGATGTCTTACCAGTATAGAGTTAAAGAAATAACCATTATTTATATAGTACCGTTTATGTGCCAAACCCTATTTTAAGTGCATTCCATTGCCATCTAAACATCTGCATCAAGGTAGGTAGAAGTTTTGTATCCATTTTATTTATAAGAAATTGTGGTGGAGAGATTTTTGTGATTTGTTTAAGCCAGTATAGCTAAGAGGTAGCACAGCCAGGAACTGAACCCAGGTAGTCTAGTCCAAAGACTACTTTGAACCAGCACTCTAGAGATCTGACACATCCCTCATCCTCCTGCTTCCTACCATACAGAGGTATGGTTAGTATTCTTTTTGGTGTGTTAACACAGTGCTTTACAGAATCATAACACTATGAATGGTTATGGAGTTTCAGGCTCCCTGTGTTATGAATATGTGTTACCAGCATTGGGTTTGTAAAATTCAGCATTCAGATTGAATAAAAAAAATTATAAGCCAGATATAATGACAATTTTTCTACTTATAACAGTTATAGTAAAGACTATATTTCTTATAAATCATCAGTTGCCTTAAAGAGCTATCATCGTACTTCATTTATACAAACAGTGGAAATATAGATTTTGGTTATATAATTTCAAGAGGTGGTCTTTAATAACATAATCATATTAAAAGTATAAATGCAATTCTATTTCCAATTTTGTCATATTGTCTCTAACACCTGAAGGCAAAAAAAAGCAACATTTTATAGGTACAGCAGTATGCTGCTTGAGTTAAACAAATTCCAGTGTTATATATGACTTTTCTAACAAAAACTTGTGTCAGTATGTATGAAGTAGGAGGTTGTGTACTGTATTGCTGGGCATGTAATAATAAGTTGTGTTGATTCCTTGGCATGTTTCTTTCCTTAAAGATACAAGCTGTCTTTAAATTATTTTAATATGTAAGTTTATGTTACTATCCTTTTCAAAATGTTATCCTTTTAAGGATATATATTTCCTGGAACTCTTCATACAATTCAGATGCCTAACATCTATGATAAATATAAATAAAGTCAGTGCTATATATGGTAAGGTGCATTTATTTTTTTCTTTTCTACATGCACTGATTGAGACCATGTTCAGCTTTAATATATTTGATTGGGGAAAGAGAACCATATTAATGGTAAAAGAGTTATAGAAAAGAGAAAAAACTAGTGTATATTTTTTAAAGGATATAGCCTAAAGTCAGAGTGTGTCTCACTCATGTGTTATCTTTGTCTGCATGCACAAAATCCATCAAGATTTCTTTCTGTTTTTTATCATTCAAGCTCAGTGCTTAGGGCAATTGAAATGATTATCAATATTGCTTTCTGAGAGAGGAAATTTGAGCTGCTTTCTCATAGGTTTCAGAGCCTCACCACATCATGATATCAGTGGATTCCATATTGGGATGTGAGACAAGAAGATATATTATTACTAGCAAAGATTCATATCCCAATTTAAGAAGAAATATTGATACCCCAGATTCTTGTGCTTTACTGCCTTGGCCACTTGGCCAAATCCCTATATTGTCAATGGTAATGAGGAAAACATTTTCCTCATTTTCTCCTTTCCTCTATGTTCTCTGTGCATAAGGAAGAGCAGGTCTGAGACTCAAGAGTCTGATCCTTGCCTAGGCATGGGATAGAAGTATATCTTAGACTTCTCTTCCTTTGATTGTGAAATAAATTCCATGAATTCTGTAATGCTTCACATTCCGAGGCACATAATCAGTACATATAAATAATGCTTATCCCTTTAACTATATACTAGCAATAGATCGTGTTATCTGGTATTTCAGCTACTACTATGGAATCTCATGAAGGTACATTTCTCTAGCTACACGCATTGTGTCTTTTTAATCTTTCTGTATCTAGGGCCAAATAGATGAAAAGTGCTCAGGGAATGTGTTTTGGGCTTGAGAATGCAAGATACATACAAGTCTAGGAAAAGTCCTGGAGGCTCACAGCAATTAACCAGCTTGATAAATAACTAATTTAATTCAGCCATGCTGCCTATTCTCCCCAAAGAAAATACCAGTTAAATCTATTTCATGAACTGGTTACCCCAGAGAACAGACAGGCAAACTTAGTAAATAAAAAAGCTGAAAGGTGTTTGTTTTAATCTAGAAGAAAAATATAGTTTGTGTGGGTTACAATTTAATTCATGTATTTCTGTATATCCAACCTTGTAGCCTCCCTGAAACTACATTTCATATGGTAACCACAAGCTGCACATGTCCGGTGAATGCTTAAAATGTGTCTGATATGAATCAAAATGTCTTTCCAGTGTGAGGTCCACACCAGATGTCAGACTACAGTAAGAAAAATAATGTAGAAAAATAATAAGAAAGGTCTCATTAGTATTGATTATCTCCTTAAATAGTAATATGTTTGGCACAGTGGGTTAAAGAAAATGTTAAGCTATTTTTACTTGTTTCTGTTTATCTTTTCTTAGCATGGCTTAGATGAAAATGTAGAATTGCATCTGTCATTGTTCTATTTCTCTTGATAGTGTAGCTCTGGACAGAATTAATGTGGGATATAGCAAGAATGTGATGATTAGAGGGAAGATTTTTTTCTTCTTTGTTTTGTTTTGTTTTAATTTTATGTATTTGGTACAGGGTCTCACTGTGCAACTCAGACTCATAGCTATCCTCCAGGTTTCAGCCTCCCTGGTACTGGGATTTATGGGTGTGTGCCACCACACCTGGTCTTGTAGCTGGCTTGGTGCACCGAGGGCGAGGCCAGTGAGGCACGTGGTATGAGGGATTGAACCTGGATCCTTGCACTTGCCTAAGCAACAATTAGGCCCTGAGTCATCTTCATGACCCCAGGGAAGATCTTTATGCTCCATCTCTTGAGTGAAAGCATGAGTTTCACCTAGAGCATCCGAGCTTCATGCCTGGTTCTCTGACATACTTCTCAGAGGCACCTCTACATGGATAACAGTTATGTAGTTTCTTATAAGTACTCACATAATTGCTTTCATTGTTTTTTCCTCTGAGGTAAAAGAGAAAACCTTTCAAGGAATGGGGAACATGAGGACCCCAGTTCTCACCTGGAAACATACTGCAGAGCTGCCTATGTGTCAAGGACCAAGCCCAATTAGCTTAGACTTAGAGACCAGAATGTTTTCCATCTTTACAGCTCTGTAGTTCTACTGGATGCCTTCTCAATAGCTTCAGCTGCACTGTCCTTGCTTCCCATACCTCCATAAGTATTGATGAAGGTGAGGAGTATATGATAACATAGCCACATATAAACCTATATGGAAAATAATTGCTAAAGAGAGAGTCACACTTAATCCTGTTTCAGTACAATATCCAAGGGGGAGAAAAAAACAATCAAAATTTCCATCTCCTCAACAAAGTATTTGCATGTAAGTAATTCACAGATGGAAGGACCCCAAGCAGCTTATGTTCAGTCATTCCCAATAAATGAAACTTACTTATAACCACCAGCATAAGAATCTGAAGAATGAATATTTGACACATGTGATTATGTTGAAATATTCCCTCAAAAACCATGGTTAATGAGTATTATTTTTAGTTGTACTTCATCAGGTTTACTATGGAGGGAAGAGATTTCACTGATGCCCAGAAATACATGTTTTCAAAAAGTTAGAAATGTTGAAGTTGGTTTTCTGGCTGATTAATGTATTTCCAGTCGATTATTTAAGATAAGTATACTGTAACATGATGGAGTTTTAAAATGGTCCTAAATTAGAGAAGTCAAATTCTTTGCAAGCTTCCAATTCTTTATACTCTGAAAAGTCACCAAATCTCAGTATTTGTTAAAAGTATCACCAGATAAACAGCCTAGAAATTTGTTTCCTTTCTTCTTATTTTGTACCAGAACAGTAGTTATCAATGTACAAAAAGCAGTGGATATTTATAAGACAATACAGAATCCAGTTCTACTGACTTCTTTTGAATTAAAGAAAATCTTGGGGACAGGCTACTTTAGTGAGAATTTGCTTGTGAGGAATCTTACCATCCTTTCCTTGATTGTTACCTGGTGTTCCTAGCTTAAAGGCATACCATAAAACCAGGTTCTTGGAATTGATGTCCTAAATTTGCGAATGAAACGGAACTCTAAACAGATGTGACTTTTTTCTTAATATCCGGTTCACAACTATGGTTGTTTTGTATTTTAATGACTGTTTATAGTTTTGAAATTAATCCTGAAGGCAAACTGACCCTGCAGGAGAGTAAATTAAAAAGGATTCCTGAAAATAATAGGGTTATGGTTTTCTCAGTTTTAAAGGACATTACTCTAAAATTGTTACTTGTTTTATATTACCAATATTAAGAAAATACTGGTCTTCTAGAAACCAATGTCTTTACACATTTTATTTCAAAACATAAGCTATCATATTTTGTGAGTGTTAAATTAGACATGCAGAGATGTATTTTAAGGAGTAATAATTCTGAAATTATATGCCTTGGCATGTGGTGAGTGGTGTGTGTGTGTGTGTGTGTGTGTGTGTGTGTGTGTGTGACAGAGAGACAGACACAGACACAGACAGATTCACTAAAGAGACAGGATCAAGATTAAGAACCTGTGTTTTCAAGTTAGATTAAATAATGTAGGGAATGTAGGGAAATAATCTGCAATTCTTACAGTATGATGAAAGAGAATTATCACCCATCTCTGCAACTATTAAATTATTGTAGTTATTTCATCAGATTGTCACCTTTCTTCTATAATATATAGCATATAACTTCAAGACTGAAATGTATAGATTTTTTTCTTTATTTCTACACTGAGAAGCCAAAATATATCTGCTTATTCAGTAACAATACAATTGTTAGCAACTCTAAGTGTAAATGACACCGGCTTGTCATGGAAAGATGTCCAAGAGCAAAGCATTTCTAGTTGTCTAGTAGATTCCACTGGGAAAGAAGTGAAAAATACAATGTTCTTTAGCTATTTGGGCATTTAATGAGAAGAAATAGTGGCTGATGGCCACTCGTTGAGAAAGTGTATTTCCAGTGAGTAGCAGCATCCTCTTCACATTTTGTATAAAACAGGATGGAGTGTTGATTTGGGAAATTGCCCCTGCATGCCATATATCTTCCCATATCCTCATTTCTATTAACATGAATGATGTTTCTTCTGGAATACACTCTTTCACATCTATGAAAGAAATCATTGAGATATCATAGGTAAAAATTAAATAGCTTAGCTGTTAGGATTAAAATCATCAAATTGCCTGTGAAGTGCCAGAGGACTTTTGGTTATAGGTTTCTGACTTTCAAAATTCAACACAGGACTTAGAAAACATTCAGAATGGCCAAATCATATTTTCTACTCATTAGATATGCAATTAGGTTGCTATACAAAACACCCGACTAGAATAATGATTCTATACACTGAGGTATATTGAAAGGTGGGCTCTATCCATTGTCTTTCAATGATGAGAGACGGATGCTTTGTAGTAAAAGGGAGGGAAAATAGCATGTAATATCTAATTGCATTATTTAGAGATATTGAAGCCTGCAAAAGGTTTCTTTCTTTCTTTTTTTTTTTCTCCCCTTGACACAGTGATTTAATAATAGTTGTGTTTGTAACTCCAGCTGTTCACGCTGTGTGCTGATAAGACCAGAGCTTGGAGACACATTGCAACGACATCTCTCATATGGCTTTGTTTTTAAGAGATAAAGCTGCCATCCAATATTTCATGGAGCCAAGTGTTTACTTAGTTTGGCAAGTTTAGGTAGTTTAATTTCTAAAGCAGTTGTGCTCATAAGACTCATGATACACAGGGAAAAGCCAGAAGCCTGATTTACTCTACAGCACAATTTTTTTTACCACATCTTTTAAAAGTTGGTGAAATGAATGAGGATTATCTGATTGTCTGTACCAGGACTGATCAAGACCCTTGGAAATGTGATCCCCGCCCAGTTGGTTCTTCCTCATTATTCATCTTAGGTCTGGTCCGAAACTGAAAATTTAAAAGGAAGATCACTGTTCAGAGGTCTCTTGCCAAAATTAAAAAGCTAGTCATGGCACATCCCCTTGTGCTGTTTATCATCAATCTATACATAGTGAAAATCAAATGAGTTTTGCTCTCCTATCAAAATAAATCAATGTGTCACATCCCTTACATATCTAAGCATTCTGTTGTGTGCCATCAGTAAAGCCAAAGACATGACATGACTCCTGTCCACAAGAAACGTAGACCCTATTTATGAGGATCACATAGAAAGCAGCTGTTATGAATATAGCTCAGTGGAACAGTACCTATCTGGCAAGTGCAAGGTCGTAAGTTTGATTCCCAGTCCCAGAAATCCCCAAAACACCTTATGAGTCTGTGAGCATATATCAGATTACCAGACAACACATTCTAAACAGCCAACATGAATATTTTTTGGCCTTTCACCTTCACTTCAGCACTTTCTTCAGCCTAAGCCCTAAAGAGAAATGCCATGTGCACTGTCTCTATTAACACTTTCATACCTAAAATATAGCTGCTTGTTTACATGTCTGCATTATTTCAAAACTGTGAGCACCTCAGAGGAATGAGCCAGTGTATTTATTTTTGTATTCAAACCCTCAGCCATAGTGCCTGGAACACAATAGATTATTATAAATAGATGATTGGATAATTAAACTTTTGTTTCTGAAATGACCATTATGAATTCAACAACTTTTGAACTCATAAAGATTTTTTATATATGTATAAATTATATTGTGAAATCCCCTACTTAACATACTGTTTTGCTTCCTAAATAGTTTAGAATTTTCTGCTTTAGCACCATGTACTGCTTGTTTCTTCTTTGTGTTGTCAAGGGGAGAGAGATGTTTAAATATAACTTACCCACTTAGAATTAAAATGTGGGTTGGTGGCTGAGATCAGCAGTTTGAATCGTGAATCCCACTTCATCTTAGAATTGTCAAAATGACGTCAGCATAGGAGTTGGATCGGAGAAAGTGGAAATAGAAGGAAAAGAAAAAACTTCAATAATTCAGTAGAGGAACCGTTATAAAGGATAATTTTGCAAGTGCCCCTGGTAGGTGAACAGTGAATAGTAACTAACATGCATGCAGCGGGATCAGCTATCTCAGTATTAACTCTGTGCCAACAAAACCATGAGTTCTCTAATCATAAGTTAGTAATCTTGGTGGTTATATGCTTGTAATTCTCTAATAATTATATTTATGGAATGTGAAAAAGTCCTTATTAGAGCAAAATTTTGAAGACACTATCTTATACCCATTGAATTTAAAGATTTTTTCCTTTAATTTTTTTCCAATTCATCTTTTAATAGAAGTTTTTCCCCTAGTTTCAACTGATATGGAAAATGATAAAAAAAAAAAATACCCCTGGTATGAGAATTAAACAGCATGAGAACATGTACAAGGTGGTTCTTGGCAAAAGAATAATGAACATCTCAGTCTCATTTTAACACTTAGGGTAGATCCAATTTGACAGTATTACTTGAAATTCCCTGAAAAACGTTTAAAGAAATTTTATTGTAAAGGTTAACATCCTGTATTTTGATTGCATTCATAAGTGGGTGACTTAGAAAGTTATTTAAATTGTAGATGATTTTCTCAGATATTTTGTGTAACTAAAAAGAAATAATAGAGAATCTGCATGAACTCAAGTTGGTTTGAGTGATTTAAACATCCAAATTAGGGACTTCACATTTCCAGACATAAATTAATACCTTGGCTAGTATGAATTTAAGTTTAAATTTTAATGTCTTAAAATTTGTAAGTGTTCATGTAGTGAGGTTATGCTTCCATCTAAAACCCAGAAGTGTATTTCGATTTGCCAAGTGAATGACATATAGAAATATTTTCAGTACACATGTACAGCGGCAGCAGTGTAAAGGCTTGCACATCTACAGATAAGTTCTTTGGAGAAAAAAATGTTCCTGAAAGCAGAAGGCTAACGTGTAGAAGTCATGTTACTTTAAGGTGAAAGTCAAGCAAGGGTAATAGCCGCATCTTCGCACATCCTTATTGTCTTGCTCTGAGGATTTTCCACGCTATGAACACTTAATAAAGATCAATGATGTGGATGGAGAGGGTTAAGGAGTGTGTGTCTTGAGGAGGGCCGCGAATCTGACTGAGAGGCGGAGGAAATGCCTTCTCCTTGTGCTTCGGTGTGATTCCCAGGAGTCTCCTGAGAGGGACTTTCTCTCTCTCTCTCTCTCTCTCTCTCTCTCTC
>NDGN011508553.1:3822-31423 GCA_002564285.1 Tympanoctomys barrerae
GAGAAGAAAGATTTGTACTAATAGTGTTTGGACAGGATATCATGTCTGTATCTTGTATTATGAGTAACTACTATAAAGACAACAGTATGCAATGTATTAATAACTGTAACTACCCTACTAACTTTTTTGGAAACTGTCTCATTGCTGTTTGTTTCTCAATAAAATTAATTAAGAAAGTTAAAAAAAATTAAAGTAACTCAAAAAAAAAATAATCTTACTACAGAGAAAAAAAATCCCAGTCCAATTAATCACTACTCCAACTTTTCAAACCTAAAATATTGGGAAAATTTTTCAGTTTATTATATATTGGTAAACACAAGGTAGACATAACAAGTTAAATAATGAAATGATTTTAGCTATCTCTTAACTGTTCTCTACAATAAACTGCCTCAAAAAAAAAAGGAACTTGCACAAAGGGACTTGTCATTGTTCACAGTCAATCTACTGGAGAAACACATAATATATAGCTGCACATATTATGAATTAATTGACAAACTATTTGATTTCCTCATAAATCTGAAACTGCATTAGTAAAATAGGTGTCTTTTTTAATTATTAAAATTTTCACATATCTAATAAAAGAAATAATTGTGAAATCAAATGTCTGTAACCTTAGAATAAAATTCAATAAAGGTAGATAAGTACTTTAAAATTTTTAGGGGCTGGGGAGATGGAGGGCCCAGAGAGATGGCTCAGTGGAATAAGCGCTTCTCTGGCAAGAGAAAGGGCCTGAGTTCAATGCCCAGTTCCGAAAAAAAAAAAATTACTATGCTTATGTTGAATTAATATCCTAGATCCAATTAAAATAAATATAGAGATGTGGTCTTAATTACAAAATTTTACTGAGTTTAAAGTACCATATCTCAGAAAAAAAATGATAGTACTAGGCATTGACCTATATTCTACAAGATGATTGAAATTTTATCATCTCTAATCTTGTATTTTAATATTTCTTAGTGGTCCATTGACTGACTATTAATAGGAAAATACTTTTACATCAACAAAAGAGTTTGAAAAGATTAGAATTATGTTTTAATGTTCTGTTTTAAAATGGCATCATATGTACCATTTGGTCAATTTCCACATGTTGCACTGAAATCTTGTGCCACTTAATTTTCCCAGAGTTCATCTATCTTTCTCTCTCTTTCATGTGTAGTCAAACACATATTTACATATGTGCGTGCGCACACGCACACACACACACACACACACACACACGGGAATAAAATCAGAAAGATTCAGTGGAAACAAGCTAATCTCACCTAATGGATCAAAGCAATATACCTAACCAGCAAACATCTTTTTATGCAAAGTGCATACATATGAAAATATATATGAACATATATATATTTTACACACATATATGAAAATGTCCTACACACCTAAAGCCTTTTCAATTTCCTTTGAGATTGTGTGGATAGCAATGGAATAGTTTTATTATTGTCTCATGACTATATCATATTCCCAAATTGTGAATATATATATATATATATATATATATATATATATATAGTTCTAGATGTGTTTTGTATGTCTCTGAAATTTAAACATTTTTTAATTCTTTTCTACTTATTTATTTATTTGGTACAGGGTCTTAATACATATTTCAGACTCATAGTGATCCTCCTGTCTCAGCCTACCCAGGGCTGGGCTTACAGGCATGTGCCACCATGCCTGGCTTTGGGACCAGCACAGCACACCCAGGATGGGGATGGGGATCAAACTCAGGTCCTTGCACTTGCAGGCAGGTGTTTAGATTGCTGAGCTATCTCCCCAGCCCAATTTTTCTTTTCTTAATGAACAATGGGTACACATCTTGATTTAGCAAGGTTTTCTTTGCTGTCAAAAACTACTGACCCAGTGCAAACTATGAAACTGTCAATAGTCCTAAAGATTTCATAACTTGTCTTCCTTATCTGTCACTTTGACAAATTCTACTTATCTTTTATTTCATTTTACCTTTCCCCAGTCTCATTCCTTGCCAGTGAACTGACACTTTGTATAGTTTTTCAACATCTAGGATGCTAAAAGTGGTAATGTCAGCTGATCAGTGGTGTTTGTTTCCTCTACTTTCAATATGTAGTACATTCTGTTTTATATAAGGGGTACTTTGAAAGAGTTTTAACTTGAATACTTTTTCCTTTGAAATACATTCTTTGAGTGATATCTTTTCAGGGGCTTAAAAGTGGTTTATTTTGCATAAACCTGCTTAATTTTTCAACGTTAGTGCCTCTGATCTTTGATTCAGTTATCCCAATTTAATTTGCACACTTGGGTGGCAAATGGGAGCTAAAGGAACAAAAGATTGTCATTATGGCAGCTACTATTAAATAAAAGACATAAATGTGGAAGTTTAATGAGCTTTTGTAGCAAAGAAACAAAAACTAATTCAGTGACTACTTTGTTCCAAAATCTGTTTTCTGCCAAGTCATGTCATGGATATTGCAGTATTTGGTTTGCTTATTTATTTATACTGTCCTAATTTTTTCTCCATATGAGGAAAGAACAAAAATCCTAATGGGTAGATAGTATTACTATATCTATAAAAGTGTATTGTTATCTACAATTTATTGAAGTATCTGCAAGGGTCAGTTCAAAGTTTATAGGATCAATGATTTATTTATATTTTTCTATTTTGAAAATAATCATAAAAATTTATTCAGTTCTTATTCATTTTGTTCTTTTATTAAAACAGAGAGTTAATCATTAGTTATGCTATTACCAAAATAACTACAGTGAACTGAGATACTTAAAGGCCAAAGCAAATAAACAGCTCAACTTGTCCTTTAAAACTCTTTTAAGAAAAAAAAATGACAGATTTCCATTTGGTAACTTTTGTCTGGTAGACTGAAACTGAGAGGACAGGAAGTATTTTCTGCAGTAGCAGAAAGATTTTAAGAGATTGGAGATGTTAAGCTTCTTTCACACTTTTATCTTTTATATTATAATGGGATTGCAAGAGAATTAGACATGGATATTAAGCACTATGTACAGGAAAAAAAGAATAAAGATATATCATGCGTAGGTACAAATTCTCTATGATAAATGTGATCACTATGAATGTCTATTGTACTAATACATTTAATTTTTAAAAGATAATTATGAATTATGTAAATAATGTAATAACTTTTGGATCTGAGATAATTTACTGTAACAATTGACTGGTTTATTTAATTCTTCTATTGTGTATGCATATGCCTTTTTCAGTAAGAGGGATTGAAATACTACTGTAGTGTTTCAATAGCACTTTTAAACTTTAAAATCAATTTTCAGAAAGGATCTTGCCAAGTTACTCAAGATGATCTAGAATTTATAATCTTCCTGCCTCAGCCTGCTGAGTAGGTGGGATTAGAGATGAGCATCACTGTGCCAAGTTCCTGTGTCTTTTTTGGATAGCAGCAGTCTTCCTTATGTAATTGAAGTTGAGTTTGAAGAAATTCTCTCTTCTTTTTCCTTAGTCAGAGAATGGTTAACTGCTTAAATATTTTCCTCAGACTCACTGTACAGTAGAGAAGCTGATTGTTTAGGGCATTTTTTAGCCACTGAAGAGGGCAAGCATTGTATCCTTAGCACTAAGGAGTTTGCCTACTGTGCTAAATACTAGTTATATCTTTTGTGAAAAGAGATTGCAATGTACCTCTCAGTCAAATGTCATAGGCATACGTTTTAACAACTTAGGAGAATGCACGGCAGAAGTTGGTACTTGGTAAAAACCTGTGATGCTTTTTATTCTGAAATTTAAAAATGACTGCTGAGTAATGATTTATTCCCTCTTTGTGTGAAGCAGGGAAAGTCTCAACACCTTGATAATTCATAGTAGCATATGGTATGTAGATTTATTACTTGTGGACTTATTTGGAATATTTGGAATTACTTTCAGAATCATTGCATGTGGAATTATTTTATCTATACTGGTTTATCTATAAGCTTATCTATACCTATACTACTATTCTTGAAGTTTCTGCAGATATTGTGGAGAAAGAATTATTAAAAGGAAAAGCCCACAGGAGATGGTGTTCAGGAGCATGCAGCTAAGAATCCTTGCTTCTCTAATGGTCTTCCAATTTATCATTCAATTGTCTTAAATACTTGTTAAATTATCCTTTAGCTCACAGCAATCCTCCTGCCTAAGCCCCCCAAGTGGAAGGATTACAAGTGTGTGCCACTATACTTTACAATTTAGTACATTTAAAATAAAAACAATTTCTTTTTTTTCCAGAGAGATAACTCCGCAGTCTAAGTGCCTTCCTGGCAAGCACAAGGACCTGGGTTCCATCCCCAATACCATATTCCGTGTCGTCCCCAAAACCTGGGCACACAGTGTCAGCCACTGAAACCAGGTGTGGTAACACATACCTGTATTCCCAGTGCTGGGGAGACTGAGACAGGAGTATCACTATAAATACAAGCTGAAAAGTGAGACCCTATGCCAAACAAATAAAAGATTATTTTAAAAAAGTCTTTTTGGGGAACTACCCACTTGGGCCCCCCTCCTGTCCCTCTCTTGGACAGGAGCTTTCTTTCTCTCAATAAATATATTCTGCTCATAAAAAAATTAAAATAAAAAAAAATAAAATCGTCTTTTGGGCTGGCCTTATACCTTAGTGAACTAAAGCGCCTGCTTAGGCATAGTGCAGCAGCAGGGGTTTGATCCCCAGTGTGCCATGCCAGCCCTTCCCGCAGGGCATGCTGAGATGGTGATAGAGACCAGGCTTGGTGGCGCACACCTGTAATCCCAGCACTTGGGAGGCTGAAAACAGGAGAATCACTAGGAGTCCCATCTGTGTAGTGAGACCCTGTAGACCCTGTCCTAAATTTAAAAAAAAAAAAATTAAAGTATTTTTGTTTGTTGGTTTGTTTTCAGTATTGGGGTTGAATTCAGGGCCTTGAGCTTGCCAGGCAGGGTCTTATGTCACGAAGTTATCTCCCTAGCCCAATTTCTTAAAATTATTGCAAATTTGTTATCCCTAACTAATCAAGTTCTTGATCATTTGTAGTCATAGATCCTTATATATGTATATATACTTACTTATGATTGAAATTAAGTGATCAAATAGAACATCAATGGCTAATTTGCTTGGAGGATTAAGGTGACAACTCCTTTTTATAATGAGAATGCCCTTACCTAAGCACAACTTAAATTTACCTTTTCTATTTTGTTTTATAATGCACTAATGGAGTTTTAAAAGTTCTCGGTTTTTTTTTTTTTTTGTCATTCAGATTTAGGAAGTCCTTTGTCTACAAACTTCTGTTTCCATAAGATGTTTACACTTAAAAGTGTTTGTGTGTGTGTCATGCTACCTCAATTTGAACTATATAGTATGCAAATCCATGTAAAAATTTACTATTTATGAGTAACTGAAATTGTTCATTTGTGTTGGCTATGCAGTCTCATGGCTACATTATGGCAGATCAAGTTGAATTGTTGATAGTTCATTAAGATCATGTGAAGTAGTCACTCAGATATCCCTATGACAGAGGCATAGGACAACTAGCATTTCAAACCCCTGAGACCATTTCAGAGTGTGTGTGTGTGTGTGTGTGTGTCTGTGTGTGTGTGTGTGTGTGTGTGTGTGTGCAGCCTCGTCTTAAATGCATTCCATGTGATAGCATGGAAGAGGTAAAACCTGTGGGTCAATTTAAAGGCCTTGCTACATTTGACTGTTTTTAAAACTGGAGACTCAGACAAAGTGCTACATCACAATATCTGATTTGAATTTTACATTGTTCTTAGTTTTTATTTTGTTTTATCAAGATGCTTTTATTAAAAAATGCTCTTATAGTTTGATAACTCTATACATTTAATATTTCTCTTGGGCCAGAGAGATAGCACAGTGGTCTAAGCACCTGCCTGGCAAGCACAGAGACCTGAAACCAGGTGTGGTGGTGCACTCCTGTAATCCTAGCACTGGGAAGGCTGAGACAGGAGGATCACTGAGTCTAAACTGTTTAGTGAGACCACATACCAAATAAATATTTTTTAATTATCATTGTATAATCCTTGCCCTAGAAGGGATCAAATTTCAGTCAGAGAGGAAAGATGGAAAAGAGAAAAAGAGAGATAAGAGAAGTGTGTGTGTGTGTGTGTGTGTGTGTGTGTGTGTAGGTGACCGAGAGAGAGAGAGAGAGAGAGAGAGGTTAAAAGAATATATGCTAAAAATGTTGTGAACTCTAGTAAAGCAAGATATCACATTTTGTTGGAATGCAGAGAATGAAATAGCCTGTCTTGGAAAGAATTTACTCATGAAAAAATATTTGAACTGGATCACATAATTTTTCAGGGATATGAAGGAGAGATTTAAACAAAGAAAATAAAAGCTTAAAAGTAGGAGAAAGTTTGACATATTGTAGATACACTTAATATTTCAATACCTGTAAGAGGCATGCAATTGTTGGTGTGTGTGTGTACGTGTGTGTGTGTGTGTGAGTATGTACATGTACATACATTCTTGTGTGTACATGTTGTAAAAGCAAAGATTCTATGCTTCCAGTAATAGGGCTGAGCATACTAAGCAGTTTCATTTTTTTTAAACTAGTGGATGTCTATAGTGCATAACAGTGATGTTTGGGGAAATTAGCACACACACATGATACATTTTTAATAACTTACATTTATCTTGCAGGTAATTAAAGAACCTTGCATGAATCCGAAGCAAATAGGACACAGTGAGATTTACAGCATACAAAATGATTCTACCAACATTGTGAAGAATATTAGAAGAGGGAGGCTACTATCCCATAGGAATAGTAGAGGAAAAAGTCCCTGGGCCTCAGATAAAGGCAATGTTGGTGGGGCTGGGGGTCAGGAAGCTGACTGTTGGTTCAGTGGGCTACCTGGAGAGACAGGGTAAGCCCAGTGAAAGGTAGCTTGTGCCCAGTTTTCAGAGTGTCTCAGTAGAAAAGTACAGGAAGTTTATGGTTGTGAATATATATATATATATATATATATATATTATCCATCAAGCATTCTTCTTTCTTTATCTAAAGGATTTTTGCAGAACTTTTGAATAATCAAGAAATTATAGTGCCTTTTCCTGTACAGAATAACACCCCTGAAAGATGCTTACATACTTTTACAGTGTTTGAAAATGTTCCCTACATTGACAAAGGGAAGTTAAACAGTAGGTGGAGTTAAGGTAGCTAATCAGATGACCCTAATTTAGGGAGTTAATCTTGAATTGTTTGGATGGAAGAGGATCTCAGTGTAATCAAAGAGACCCTTAAAGAGGAAGAAGACAGAAATGTTAGAGGGACAGGAAGCCAAACAACTGACCATTGATAGGATTGAAGATGAGAGCAGAACACAGTCAGTGTTTGGCCAGAGTGGAGACAGAAAGTGGGTTCTCTCCTCCCTGGAGCCTCCAGAACAGAGTTTGGATCTGCCAGCACATTGAGCCTGGCCTGTGGGTCATATTTTAGTTATCAGATTTATAGAATTGTCGGATAGCACATTTATTTTGAACTGGTATGTTTGTAGCAATTTCTTACAGATGTCAAGAGAAATTAATTTACCCCTCAAACATGAATGAGCTTCTTTTGGGTACAACCTTTTAAGTGACTCACCTTGTGTACAGATATTTATAGAAAAATTATGTTATGCGTTAATACCAGAACATTATTTATAATTTCTAGATAGATAGATAGATTGATTAATTGGATACAGGGTCTCTCTGTGTAGCTCAGCCTGGTAGTGAGCTTTCTATCTCAGCCTCTCCAGCACTGGGATTACAGACTTGTGCCCTTTTGGGTCCAGCAGAGTGCACACAGGGTTCCAGGACCTTCACATGCAGTATTGGGAATTGAACTCAGGTCCTTGTGCTTGCCAGGCAGGCTCTTAAATCACTGAGCTATCTCCCCAGCCCTCCGTAACTGTTTTTGTCCAAAGACTATTATCTTTTTTTTTAAAGTCTTTTCCTGTTAGAGAAGAAAAGTCTCAAGAGGAAAAATGATAAGCAGTACATGATGAAACAAAAGCACAGTTGCGACAGTTGGCAATGTGCAGTTCTAAAATTTGTATTGTTGTTGATTCTAATTGCTAAAATAACAGCAGCATTTAATAATACACAGGATCTTCATTTCTAATTGGGTTATTTTTTGGCTGCTGATAACATAGTTAAAAATACACATCAACGAGAAACCAAATGTTTGGATACTTCCTAATTTCCTGAACTTCTTAATAATTTCTTTACAGTATTGATATATAATGGATATAGAGGTCATGATAGAAATGTGGGGTGTGTCTGTGACTTTTTATTTCTCCCTCTGTGCCTATGTCTACATTTACTGGGAGTGCAGTAGAAATTTAATGAACAAAATTGTCTTAGTCCATTGTTTTAAAAGGTCAGTCTAGCAATTTTGTTTGACATAATATTTCCAGTTCTCAGTATTGAAGATCATTCTCATTTTACTTGATACTTTTTGCCTTTTAATCTGTTCATGTAATTATTTTGCCCCTAAGTGATATTTAAGTATATAAAATCATTGCTTAGTTTCAGATGTTGTAGGTGTCTTATCTTGCTTTTTGGAAAGTTTATTCAATGGCGTAGTTTTAAGAATCACCATAACACTTGAGAGGAAAAAATAATGGAGCATGAATGACTGCTTAAACTTACTTGTGCTATTTGATGGTCATATAATTTTGGTCAAGTATCCTTTCTATATCTTGAGATACTTATTTATAAGTGAGAAGAAAATATTTTCTATTCCATAGAGATGTTGTAATGATGAAATTATGTTTGTTTTTTTTTTAAGTTGTGATTTTCCTTTCTTTCTTTCTTCTTTTTTTTTTCTTTGGTTGGCTCAGGCTCCCTTAAGGCTGGGTCTGGGGATCAAACCATGGTTCTCTCCACCTGACTGGATTTGCCCAAGCAGGTACTTAACTGAGCTAACTCACATTCCCCCATGAATTATTAGATTGATGGTGGTCAGAAGAGTGAGCAGACTACATTTTGTATCAAGAAGTGTTAAATAAATGCTATCTATAGTATTTACTTAAACCTGATTGAAAATAGGTGAAACATGCATTTGAGAGTGTTAGGAAGTATAACATAACATAGTACACAGATTCATATGCTTATAATATACAGACACATATACTCTTCCCCACCCAACATGTTTTATAGATCAGAAAACAGGTAAAAAGACAGAATGAAATATCTGCTAATAAAGTGGTGTCCTCAGGTGCCTGTCAAGTGCCATGGATGAAAACTAATAAAATGTTCCTCATAATCCATCTTAGGAAAAGATCTGAAACAGAGATGTGCTTGCCTCACAGTTTTCTCCTTAGATCTAAGCAGAGAGAATTCAAGCCCTACTTTGATTACTTTTTCTAGCCTGAGTGTGTAAAAAAATCACGAAGAGAATAGTGGTTGTTTACAAAATTTCATTATTTTCTTTTGAATGAGAACATCAACTCTTAAACCATGAAACAGGACTTTCATTATGTTTTGGTGAAGAAATGCACAGATGAGACAAGGGGCCAGCACAGCGTGCCTTGCCTGCTCACAGTGTTGCCGTAGCCGAGAAGGTCAGCGCATTTTGTCTATGTCATCAGTACATTTTGCATGACTTAATGAGCTTTAATGATGTTCACAAATATGTTCCTTGTTTGTTGGCATCTTTATTCCTCTTGGAATGTGATAGAGGCAAGAAAACATGGAAATATGCTTTCATGTAACATAATAAAATTACTCTTTAGTATATGCTTATATGTCACTAAAATATCCAACATTAAAAACAACCACAAAATTACATTTCAATTTCTTTTTAAAGTCATGCAAACTGAGGGCATATCTAAATCATATTTAACTGGTTTGTAAGTATTTGTTTGTTAAATTCTCATAAAACTCTATGACTTATATGGTATATCTATCTCAACTTTGTTGAATAGGAATTGAGGTACAAAGAAATTTAATAATTACCCCAATGTGGTACAACTGTCCAGTACTAGAGTCAATTTTGAAGACTAACAATTTTATACCTTCTTAACTGAAATGCATGGATTGCTTTCTAATATTAGAAATTCAGTATAATTATTTCCAATATTCCATGTCTTAAAAATTGCCTGGTTACAACTCTACATAAACTGCATCTTTACAATGCACTTGAATTATTTTGATAGGACTTTATGAAGAAAATAATGTTTTGGTCACAGCACCATTTGTAGTATTTTGTGGTTTATAAACATTAGTAAAATTCTGATATTTCAGATTGTTTTAATAGATAAAATTAGGGATTTATGATATGCACTTTATTTAGTCTTCAATTAAAATTTTAGTCTATATTATAATTGTGAAAATAATTATATATTTTATATTTTTTATATTTTATATTTATATATTTATATTTTAAATTATATATTTATATACTTATATTTTAAATTATATATTTTATATTTATAGTTTTACCAATTTATATTACAGAAGGATTTTCAAATAATGTATAACATCTCAAATATCTTATCTATTACAGAAACCTTCGTATTATTATTTCAAAATTTAGGTTTAACTTTTATGTCTGAACCTTTAGGCCTTTTTAATGCTGTTTTAGTATTGGTATTAAACTTGAAATCATTTGATTTTGGTATTATATTACAGAACAATACCCAAAAAACTATTTTTTTCTGTATTTTAGGGAAGGGTCTACAGGGTGTTCCGGGTCTCACTACTAGGTCAGACTCATAGTGATCCTCTTGTTTACAGCCTCCCAAGTGCTGGGATTACAGGTGTGCCACCACGCCCAGTCTCAATTGCCCTTTCAGTGTGCCCTGGAGGTGTGGCCAGCATGGTGGGCCCCAGGGATTGAACCCCTGGCCCGGGCTTCTGCTTGCAGGAACTTTAATCCACTGAGTGGATTTGGCCGGCACTTCACATAAAACTTTTTGACCTTAAAGTGAACACAGCTCTTGTAGCAAAGACCCAGGTTTTCCTAGGAAAGCACCGGAGCTAAAATGAGAGTTGAAACTTCTAAACTTTGGCATAGTGTCTTGAACACTCCATAGCATAATGGTTAAAAAGTACTGCCAGAGTGCGTTGTGCACAGTGAATTGATTTTTATTTCTGTGATTTTGGCCAACTCACTTAACTGCTCTATTGTTTACTGATTGATAAAGTGATCACACTAATAGTACATACCATGTAGAATCACTGTAAGAACTGAATATTTTAATATGTAGATCATTTAGAACAGTATCCACCACATACTATGTTCTCAATAAAAGATTATATGGTGATGGTGATGATAGTGATAGAGGAAAAGAAGGAGGAGCAGGGAGCACTGGAGGAGGACCAGGAAGAGGAAGGTGGGTTTTACTTACCCATGCTCTAAATGTCCCATACAGCAGAGAAGACATGCAGCAGTGTGCAAGTAAAATATGTTTCCACATAAAGCTGCCATAAATTGTTGTTTCATGTAGAATATATCATGGCTAAATAAAATATATGCATTTATGTAAATAGCAAAGATATGTGGCAAAGTTCTTTTGATTTGACAAAGTTGCCATCAAAAAAGTCTTCAGACTGGTTGTGGTTAAACAGCAGGAATATAGCTGTCACAATTCAGGAATCTTCCAATCCAAGAAACAAGTGTTGGGCAGGTTTGCTTTCTTCTGAGCCGTTTCTCCCTACCATGTGGATAGTCACCTTCTCATTCTGTCCCACTTTAATTTTTCTGTGTGCAACATAGCCTGGGTTTTCCCCTTGTCTAAATTTTCTCTTCCCGTAAAGACATTAGATTAAAACCTACTCCCCACAGCCTTATTTTAGTTTAATTTCCTATGTAGTGGTAATACTTCCATATTCAGTTATATTTTGATATACTGGGCCTTAGTGCTCCAACATATGAATTGGGAGTGTGGTAGAAAATTTACCCCGTAATTGTCATTTTTGCAGCAAATAAGTTTCAGACCCATGACTGAATGGCTCAACCGACCCTGAAATGTCATACTCTCTTTTTAATGCTTTGATCTCGAAACTAAGGCTATCTATCTTCTAGGACTACTATTATGATACAAATTTCATTTCCTTAGGAAATGGATTGGTTATGATATAATCATTATGCACTTGCTGAAGTTATTGTAAAGGATTCCAAATCCTACGGAAACATTTAGGTTAGCATTTTCACCAAATTTATATAGTGCTAAAATGAATAATTTAGTGTTCTGCTTTTACCTCAATTAATTTCTGATGAACTTTTCCCTCCTTCTTTTGAGGACTGTGGAAAGGAATTATAACAGCTGCCCTGTGTATATCCATAAGAACCCATGAGACATTGAATGTGAGCCATGATCCGGCAAAATAAGGGCTCAATTTGTGAATGTGTCACTTGTCTGTGAAGCATTAGGCAACACATGTGAGAAATTATTTTCATTGTTTTTAGAATTAATGGTTCTATATACCAAAGCAATATAACTAACAATTGACAATAGGAAACTATGCATAAAGAATGAAATGTCATTCTTCATGTTAAGTTGAAATTAAATTGTTTTCTGAAAGTGTCATGGCTTAGTATGCATGATTAGTAAAGGTATCATCATAAAAATAATTTTAGTTAACTGAAAAATGTCAAGAAATGATATATGCCTCTTTACTTAGTACAGTAGTTGTCAAAAGCTAAACAAAAATTTATTGTATTTTTCACTGAAGAACAAATGAATTATTGAAATAGCTATGGATTAACTGAGAGTAATAGCTAATTGTACAGGGGAAGCAGAAGACTGAGGTAACTATGTTTGTAAATATAAGCCAAAAAGTGTCAGTTTGTTATTTTAAATTTTAGTTTATTGTATAATTTAGAAGAAGCTTGAGAGAACAAGTGTGAACATGCTATTAATGAGTAATAATGGTTGGCATTATTTGCTGGAATCTTGCAATGTGCTTTGATCTACCACTACAGAAAAAGAATATATGTCCATTTAAAAAATAGTTTTAAAGTTGTATTGAAAAGGAAGAAATATAATTTCAAAATGAAGGAAAACTTTTTGCATTTTGTTGTGCAGTTTAGGTTCTATCTCATCTTACCTGCACTGTCAGTTACATTCGGTATTGTTGACATTGCATTGCTTTCTTTTCATTATTTTTTTTTTTTGCAGCTCCATTCTAATGGCTATTTTGCCTAGTGTTTTCTTTGGAAAAAATGATTTTTAATATTTCTATTGCCCTATTAACCTTCTCTTTAAATGAAGCCTATGGTAGAATTTCAGTATTCTTTTTTTTTTTTGTCTGTACTGGGGTTCGAACTCAGGACCCTGCATTTGCCAGGCAAACACTTGTTCTACTGAGCTATCTCCCTGGCCCAGAATTTCAGTATTCTTGCATGGAGTTGCTCTTCATGTAGAATTGTCTCAGCCTTGAAAGTTGCTCCACTCAGATCCCCAGAACAATGATCTTGGTCACCTTTCTGAAAGCTTATGGGACCAGGACCAGAGCATGAATGTTACAGCTCCTAGCATCACAACAGCTCCTATTACCTCCTTCTGGGTCCTATCTGTGTTCTCAAGCATTTCAAAATCATATTTTCACAACTGAAGAAACAATTCTCCAGTATTCACCTTTTGGAAACCTGCACATCAGTTGGCAGCCATAGCAAGTATTCCAACTAAGAAGAGATTCAGCAATATTTTCATGGCAACTGTCTCAGTCTTCCTTATAATTGAATCCAGAATATACTTATTTTAATTAATTGGTCAGAAGCTCCTTGACACAAGAGAAATGTGCTGAGAAAGACACACGCATATCCATTCACACTCATTTCTTTAGTTTGGAAAACTGGAAATTGGGTGGCCAATATCACCACAGAATTCATGAAAACTGTCCCTGTATCTCTTCTCTTCTCAGAGCATTGGAGGCCGCTCATATTTAAGACACAAAAAATGAGACGATTACCTGTAAATGGCCTAATTATTCAAAGAAACATAGATAACTAAATTCTTTACTAATATGTAAGTAAAATATAGTCTACATGAATATAGTTCATTCAAAATAGGTAGCCTATGAGCTGGAAACATTAAGAAGTTACAATAAAGCAATTAGCAAAGATTATTGAAAATTATCCTATCTCTTTGCTTTACGATCAATATGGATTCCTTAAATATAAGCCCAATAGCTGAGCTAGTGGCACCTAAATGCGTGTTTTGTCATTTTACCTTATTACCTCAAAACTCAGTACTGCTTGCCTGATAGTAACAATAGGCACTTAAGTAAATATGTATGTGAAATTTTGAGGGGACTATTAGTATTTATTTCATTTTTATTAACAGTGCCAAAGTGACACATTTATTAAAGGTAAGAAAGAAAAGTAGAAGTTCAGGAGGAAAATAGGCTCTGCAGATTAGCTTGTACAAGAAAAAAGAAGGAAAAAATAAAAATAAAAGCACACCTCGAGCTTAGTGTGGACTACGGTGAAGAGGCTTGATAGCCATATTTGTTGTACATTGTCACATATTCTTCCTGTGTTTTAGATGGTTATTGGAATTATATTTTTGTTTTCAGCCAATAATATTTTACAGATTTGAGATGCATAAAAGTATCAGTATCTGACATAAAGTTTTTTCCAACTAAATTTGAAAATTCCAAATAAAAGATATTTGAAGTGATAATTTTCAGGAACTGAAACAGTGTTCTGTATGCCAGAGTGAAAATTCACTAGACAAGAGGGTTACCCCATGTTTGTCATTGGGCAAATAAGATGAGGCCGAAGCTAAGCTGTGGCACCTTCTCTGGATTCAGATCAGTTTAAGACTCTTGTTCTGGAGCTTGGTCTTAGGACATGAGAGACCTTGACCAGATGGTGAAAAGCGTTTTTAGGTGTGTGTACTAGCTTGTGTTACAGGTTTTTGTGTTATATTGATTTCATAACTCACAATTTGTTGAAGGTAAAAACATTTGATGACAAATAACTTTCTTGGCCATATAATACTGTAGGAAGAAAACACTTACAAATTTTTAAGTATTAGATTTGTTTCTCACCAACAAGCCCATAAGGTACCTAGGGCCTGGTAGTAATCAGGCTAAACTTAATGTGAAGACACAGTGAACCCAGGGGAAATTAAACCTACTGCTTCTTTGAATTTACTTTGCTGCTTGGAATATCTTGGGAATTTTATATGAGAAAATACTAAGGAAATTTACTTTATCTAAGAGTACAAATTGTATAAGTTTGTTTTATGGAAGGCTTTATTAGCAACCAGGGAAACTAAGGAGCTCAGAAACTATAGTTATTTTCCAATTATTGTGCCATTATTGCACATAACTACAATTTTCCTAATTCTACTGTCATCACACACACACACACACACACACACACACACATTTTTAATCCAAGCATTACATGTAGTCATATAGAATCTAAAAATCATTTTTAACATTCAGTGCAGATACACATTTGTTACACAAGTTTGTTATTAAGACAACCAAATTCAAAAGTCCTTGGGTACTCAAACACAAATAGTAGAGATATGAAGAGAGTTTAAAGAGACTACAATAAGGAAAATAAATGTTTGGAACACAGATTACAGCAAAATAATATAAAATGAACATTAATGTTATCAAGGTACTCTGATAAAAAATTTATTAAGAATGCTCTATAATGTTTGAAAAAAATCACAGAAATAACATTACACCAAGTTTTATTGATAATAAGCAGTAGATGTATTACTTGTGGAAAAGAAAAAGAAAGCAAATGCGTGAAGCTTCATAATTGTTATTGATCCTGTAGAGTGTGATGCTGGCCCTAGAGTCTTTCAGACAAGCAAATAAATATTAGATACTATTTTAACAGGAGGCCTCCAAAAATGTCATAGCTCTGAAGACAGGTTGACTTAATTATTCAAAGAAGCATAAATAAATAAGAGTATCCTAAAATAATTTCTATCACAGGTAATGCAGTGATGTGTACAAGAAACTTTAACTTTATTAAATCTTACTCTTGAATCACTAAAGAAGTAGAGTGACAGACTCTAGACATAACCTGGAACTTCTTCTGACACTTCTGATGATTTCCTAATTATAGTTGTTGTGAGCATTTTAGTTATATTCTCCCTTTGCTTTCAATATTCTTTTTTTTCCTTTTAAGTTTATTTATTTATTTATTTATTTTTTAAGGTAGGGTCTCCAGGGTGTTCAGGGTGTCACTACTAGATCGGACTCATAGTGATCCTCCTGTTTACATCTCCCAAGAGCTGGGATTACAGGCCTGCAGCACCATGCCCAGTCTCAGTTTCTCAGCACACGCCGGGGGTGGGACTAGCACAGCAGACCTGGGGATGGAACCCCCTGCCCCTGTACCTGCTTGCAGGTACTTTAATACACTGAGCTATTTGGCTGGCCCTTCATTTTTATTGCATATTTATCATAACTCTGACACCCTGGAGTTACTGTGAGAACTTAAAATGTATGATTAATGAGTGAACTGATAAAATGATGCTTAAGTGTACATTTATTCTATTTGTCTCTCATTTCTCATTGTAGTTGCCTATTCAGTACTTTGAGATGATTGCCCTTACTTAAAAAAATTGGACAGATTTATAGAGTGTAGGCTGTCCTAAGATGAAAATATTCTTTTTTTGGTGACAAGAACTTGTAGTTTTTGGATAACAAGGCATGTGTTTTAATGTCCATAAACCCTCCATGGATATGATGGTTCTAGCAGAAAGAATAAGCAATTATGGCATGAACAGCCAGAGCTGAGGTCACCTGAAATGATTCCAAAGAGGCTTAATCCTTTCATCAAGGAATTGGGAGGGAGTGATCCAGTAAGGAGAAAGTGTGATCTTTGTATAACTCTGTAAAGGATTCAGGTTACCAAAGTTTTGGCTTCAGCAATCACAGTTACATAAAACTGATGTTATCGTCCCATTTGAAATCCATTCTTCAAATTTCTACATTAAAGGCTGTGGATAGAGTACAGGACTCAAGTGTATAGGAGGAAGAAAGAACACAGGGAAGACAGAGGATCTCTCACCCCACACATGCTGTGGCCAGTGGACTTGTAGTGGTGTTGAGTTAGGGAGTTGTTAAATTTTAATTGATCTGGATAGTTTTATTAGCATGTTATTCATTAGAACTATTCATTAATTTTTAAGTGATTAGAAAGCTAAAGTATATGTCCAAAAATCTCAAAAAAGGGGGCTCCAAAGTTGATTTTTAAAAAAGCTTTAGTGCCTCAGAAAATAGTTTCATATCTCTTGTTGGAGACTTCTGTCCAGCCAATTCTACAAACTGATTGCCTCATTTAAAGCCCATGAGTTGGATTCTTTTATTGGCATTTCAAGGGTGAGTCAGTGGTTACAGAACCTGAGTTCACAGTAGACTCAAGATGGCTAGGTCAGATTTTGGAACCAAGCATATAGATGTAAAAAATCTAATCTTTCAACCAAAAGAGATAGTGTAGGAACTGGTAAAACATGGGGTGCAACTCCCTGATTATGGAGAACAAAAAGAACCTGTTGGGTCAAAAGCTCTGATGTAGAAGAAGCTTAGGAGATTTCAAACAAGGATTTGGATACTAGAGCATTGAAACAGAGATTAGAGAGCCACTAGTTTTCATGTACAGGGAGAGGCCAACATTATATACACTCATAGGTTGTGATCTAAGCAGAAAATAGCCAGTTCCCAGTGGTTAATCAGTAGTGTATGTGCGTAGGATGTGACAAGTGGACCAGCTAAGAGAATTCACGTATTCATGCAAGGAAAATATATTCAAGTCCTATGTTAGGTCAGATTTTAGGTTCAACTGAACATTGCATTAGACAGCAAAATAAATGAGGGTCTCTCTTCTCATTTAGTCATTGAGAGATAAAACAGAAATAGAAGTGAGCACTTTACTTTTTAACTGTCTTATATTTTTATCTCTGAGCACATGACTTCCCCAACTTCACTGGATACAAAGCAGTATTCAGGTCTGCTGGGAAGCAGTGACGATCTACTGGCTGTCTTGCATCTCTTCTTCAATGTTCCAAAATGACAAGTTGCCACTTAGTTCTTTACCTGTTCCTTCTCAGGACTAAAAACTATAGTAGGTAATTCTGAGAAGTGAGGCAGTGCATCTGAGGTGAGCATCATGTAGTTCTGAGCTATTCTTGGCCCTCCAGTGGGCAGAACAGAGGCTTGCTTGGTGCTTCTGCTAAAAGGAGTGGATGCTCTAAATTCAGGGCTCTTCCCTTGATACCATAGCCTACTGCATGTGTAAATTGCACCTAACTCTGGATTGCTGGGGTGGGGGCAATTATGAGGATGCTTCTGTCTGTCTGATCTCAGAGTCCTGTGGCTTATTTCAGAATCCAAGATATTTGATAGGCTGCTTTCTTAGCTTATATGCCTGTTCAAGTGTGAGCGGTCCTGCCGCTGGATCTCACCGTCACCATCACACCTGAATAGGGTAAAATTTCAAGAAAATGCCAATAGTAGAAACATAGGTGGCTTATTCAATCACTAGTAAATTCGACACATAGAATTTCATTTAACTAGAAAATCATTATTTTAGTCATAGCCAAGGCTAAATGCTTTAGGCCTCACAAAATGTTTCTCCTTGTTTATATCTCTCTAATTCACTGATGCTTATTTATTTGTGCATTTTTAGAGCATGAATATTTAACCTAAAATTATGAATATAAATTCCCTCTTAGGAAAATGTTTTCTGAATAAAGTTGCTTCTCATCATTTTAGTTAGAAATTATAGAGGTAGAAAAAGAGAGAAATTTCACCATGTACTTCTAGCACAAATTTTCTAAAATGAATTTTTAAAATTCTAAAGCAGTTTTATATGAAATAAAATCATAGAGTTGCACTAAAAAGCACAAAAAATACTTCTGAAGAGGTCAGATT
This sequence comes from Tympanoctomys barrerae, assembly GCA_002564285.1. Taxonomy (NCBI): domain Eukaryota; kingdom Metazoa; phylum Chordata; class Mammalia; order Rodentia; family Octodontidae; genus Tympanoctomys; species Tympanoctomys barrerae. The sequence continues at coordinate 22,641 of NDGN011508553.1, forward strand.
TTCCAAAGAATAAACAGGCCACAGGCTATGTGTTAGCTTTCTGACTCTGTAATGAAATACATGCAGTAATTAAACTAGAAAAGCAGAGGTTTATTTGGGGTCATGGTTTTGGAGCCTCCAGCCCCAAATCAATACATACTCATTTCTATGTGCCTCTGGTGGAGATGCCAGATGGCGGAGGCAGGGAGTGTGCACAGACACAAACACACACGACATATCATAATCCCATGAGCAGAGGAAGAGGGTAGGAAACGGTCCACCAGTCCCTTTCAATTGCATATTGCAGTGACCTAAAGCCCCTACTATGCAGGGCCATCCTGCAGGCCACACTTTTAACATAAGTACCTTTGGAGACATTAACTATCCAAACTATAGCAAGCTTATTCAAGCTTTTTCCTCAAAATGTAGTATAGTTTGTAAAGATTCAAATGATAGCTTTTGAAAAACAACTTGAAGATATTGGGAAAATAATTGAGTTATTGAAAATGCAAGTTAGGATTATATTACATTGGTAAATTTTTACTCCATATTACGCTTTCATTGAGCTAATTCAATAATTGCCACACTCTGCTTCTCTTTGCTTGTATTTTTTTTTGCATAATCAAAGACAACTGCCTAAACTCTGATATTAGACTGTTTCTTAACCCCATGCTTATCAATTTATAATGAAATATAGAGACTGAGGATATTTATCCAAACAAATGAAAACAGAAAATCATACTCTATAAATACTTATATGAATACTTTGCTTTTAGCATCTTTTCTTGTCAATAATGATTATAGGACTATAGTGTATTAGAAAGCATGATTGATTTAGTATACCATAGTTGTATGGCCTTCAATCATTCTTTAATATTCCAACACATGATATGTTCAAACATGTTTTCATCAAGCTGTAGCTTAAAACAGAATAGCCTCTAAAATTTTAGATTGTACAAATATTTGCTTCCAGAAATCATTTGTATACATACACATGAGGGAGGGAACTAGAATTTAAGCTTTCAGAAACAGGGACAACCCTTTAATATGTATCTTTCTAAGCTCTATCAGCAGTACAAGGAGCCTGGCACTTAATAAGTATCTAATGGTTGAATGAGTAAATGAGTGAAGAGTATCAAAAGAAATGGCTGTGGATTGAATATATGTAATTGGGTTTAATGCCTCTAGGCATTGTGTTGCAGAGTTTGAGCCCAAACATTATGGTAATTTTTCCCCCTGAAGCAAATGCCTTGCTATTTTCAGGGACTGTAATGTGTTCACTTTCAGCAATGCAAAGTGGAGGTGTCTGGAAACTCCTCAAAGCCAATCTCTAAGGAAAGTTTGGCTTTGCTGAACTGCAAGCTGACATTTCAAATCTAATTGGAAGCCTACGATTAATGTGTTCTATGATTTTATGTCTGGGGCTATTGAGCAAGAATTTCCATTGCTTTATTATTAAGAAGCTGTTCAGATCAAATTTTTGAATGATAAGAGAATATATATTTTATTGCCATTTCTCTTTGATATTTTATTTCCTTTAACAGGTTGGGTTTTTTTTAGAAACTTTCCTTATTCAGTATTTCCTTTCAATGTTCTTTAAAATATATATGCCAAGTAAAATAATTCACCTAGCAAAATGTTAACATTTTCAATTTTAAGTAAAAACTACCTTGCCAACAGTGTTATTTCAAAATGTTTGATTTGTCATGATATGTTCAGTCTATTTTTAAGGTTTTCCAAATTGAATTTTGAGGTTGGCACTTGCTCCAAGTTAGAGCAATGTGCAATATGCTGCGGGATGACTGAGTGGAGGAGAGAGCGATCCAGGAATAACTGTATCTAGAAGAGCACAGAAAAAGTCTCTCTTCCTTTCTCCAGCAAAAGGGGATTAACCTGCCAAATGGCACATTGCCCTTAAAGTCATAATGAATCTTATTTATACTCAAGTGGGGATGTTGTTCTTCATGAAAATTTTCATTTATGTGAAGCACTAAATGCTGTTGAATATTAAATGATTTTTCTAGCTCTGCATTATTATCCACCACAAGTAATTTAATACTTAATAAATTTTAAAATATGTTTATACATAGTGTTTTTTACATAGTAGCTTTTCAATAATTAGTAGTGAATCATTATTATTGACTATCCATAAAGAGGGTGCTGTCCTACTACTCTTACTATCAAGTAACAATTTCTTTCCTAATGTCCAACTCTGTACTGCAGGCATTGCATAATTGGATATTAAACAGCATATAAGAAAACATTGCAAACCACCAGGAAGCTAATAATGAGGTGAAGAACGCAGTTCTGTAATGCTAAGGAAGATGTGTTACACACAACATTAGGGAGATATCGAGGAAGATTATCCTCTTTATAACAGTTTGAGACCATAATATTAAGTGAAAGAAATGTGACGTCCATTTTAAATACTGCATGTTTTCTCTTATAGGAGAAACCCAAAGCATAAATAAAGAGCAGTGTTAAACATATATCATAAGAAATAGGGAGCTAGACCTTTTGCAAAAGGGGAAGGAGACCAACAGAACAAAAAAAGGGGAAGAGATGAAAAAGGTATTTAAGACTTGGCTTATACACAGACCAGCTCCACACAAGGAGTGTGGCCATTACATTCCACAAATATGTACTAATAAATAAATCAGAAAAAAGAAAAATAAAATGTTCCCTACACACAAATATCTTGGAGTAATCTAACTAAACTGCCATTTTGGATAATCAAAGTTTCAACCAACCATAATTTCCTTTTGTTGTCTATATATAGTCTGTATTTCAAGTTTAGCAAACAAGTAAGCTTTACTGAACAATGACACACACACATTCCTTAGCATGAAAGAATGTTCTTTCGGAAATAATTTTGATTGATAAGATGAATCTTTACTAGTTTAGATTCATATCATTAAAATATGTGTTGATTTTATCTATGATGCATCTATTTCTGTTTTAATTATTCACATTTATGCCTTAAAGAAACATGTTGATGTTTGTTGCATCTTTAAGTAAGTTTGGTGCAAAATTATGATACATTTTAAAGATGAAAAATACTCAGTGTATTAACCACTGTTACTCTCTTATTCTCTTCTTTTGAAATTATTTTCTCTTTAAAATAAAATGTTTCAAAAAATAAAATAGAATAAAATGAATATGTCCTATAAAGCTGAGGACTATAAATGAATAACTCTCATTTTGAAAGATAAATGTCAAGCTAAATTTTCTCCTGGACCTGAAATTATAATTGAATGCCTTCAGTATTTTCTACAGTTATATATGTATTATAAATGGATATAGTGTGCCTAGTAGGAAATCTTTATTTAGTGAGCATTGAAGACCTGACATTAATTTCCTATACTTATTTAAATATTCCAATCTAATAACATTATTATATGTTTTTGTTTCAGATATTTTAACCACCCAAATATCTTTTTTGTGTAACTGTCTTCATAAAAACATTTTCATTTAAGAGACTTTAAGATTTTTACCTTATTAAAACTTTTTATTGGTTTATGAATTAGTCAAAATTCTTGAGTCAGTCTAATAATTCTATTTTTAAAAACTTTGAGTACATTTTTATACTTAATTTTCATATACTAACTGTCCATATTTATGTATATAAATACATTGTAGTATATAAATATTGTAGTATAACATTTTTATACTTGTATTGAGTGTATAACAATCCAATAAGGATAAGATTTGACTGAGAGATAAGTCTTTTTTATCTTTAGGGGACATTGAAAATCCTCTTAACTATTCTGAAATATTCAATGAATTATTGTCATCTGTAGTTAGCCTGCTGTACTATGGAACATTACAAATTACTTCGGTCCACCTGCATCCCTATAGCTAGTAGCCACCCTTTGTCTACCCATCCATTCTCCATACATTTACAGAAGGCTGGAAACCACATACTGCAATCACTACTTATTATACAACAAACCAGTTCTTTCTGTTTCTTTTGATTTTTAACATGTATTGCTTATACAGAAAAGTGAGTGTCATTTTGCTCTGTTAACCTTTTTTTTAATGTCTCATACTGATCACCTAGTTAATTGTAAAGATGAAACATGAGTGGTAGTTGTTTTCTTCCTCACTCTTGAAAATCAGGCCTCTTTTGACCTATAACGGAATACATTGCTTTTGTTTTTTAGTGTTTCTGTGAGGTACCTTCCATTTTAGACCTCTGTTAAATCAGTTTACAGTGCAAAGAATCATTACACAGTAAGGAAAGACTTGGAGAATTGGATTTCTACTTGGGAAATTGGATTTTGAGAAATTGGATTTCCCTTGTAGAGTTTGAATGACAGTAAGTGTAACTCATCAAGAAATGAATCCTTCCAAATATCCTTAGACTAGTCCACAAAACTTGGGCCATGTTTTTGTTTTGTTTTGCTTTTAAGCTAGAATGCAGATTTTTTTCATTGGTCTTTTTCCAGCTATTGCAAATGAATGATGGGTAATGGTTTAAAGACTATGATGAGTGTTGTCTGACAGTGCTAAATTACATAATTATGTGAGGTTAATCTGATGAATGGAACAATCTAAGTGTCTACTTTTAAGGTAGGAGATTTATTTATACAACAGAGGGACTCAAGTGAGAATGTCATTGAAAAAAATCCAATCAGAAAACAAAATATGGTTAACTAGGTAAACATTCAAGGACTTCTGTAGAGTTTTATGAATATAAAGTTTATCTGCACAAAGTATAAAAGTGTAGTGTTTCCAGTTATGTTGTCCAGATAATGTTTAAGAATCCCAAGTAAGTGGCTTTATCATTTTCATTCAGTGATTTTACTGAGACATTGATGTAATTTTTCTTTAATGTATTTAGTACAGAGTCTACAGGGTCTAACTACACAGATCTGACTTGTAGTGATCCTTCCTGTTTTTCAGCCTCCCAAGTGCTGGGGTTGCAGACATGTGCCATCATACCCAGCCTCAATCACAGTCGCAGTGTACCCTGAGGGCAGAGACAGCACAGCAGGTCGGGGATCCAACCCCTGGCCCTTGTGTCTGCCTAAGCAGGCACTTTAGTCTGCCGACCTATCTGGCTGGCCCTGATATAATTTTTTATGTATCAAAAATTTTATTTTTAATATTACATGTTTGAAGTACATGAAGATCACATTCATCATGGGAGTTAGTACATGCATCTAATTGTCTTAATTTTTGCTCATCCCCTTTCCCATACACACACCCCTTGCTCTATCTTTTGGTCTCTTTCTCTTTTTAAAAAAATTCTATGCCCCTATTTCCTATTATTGACCTTTTAGTTTGCTCTTGTGTTTATGTTTTGGATTTATCATGTAAGAGAAAGCTTGTGATATTTAAATGCACATTTCTGATTCATTTCACTTAAAATTATGATCTGAAAGTGCTTCTATGTTCCTATAAATGACTCAAGTTTGCTCTCCGTTATGGAAGAGTAGTAGTACTCTCTCTGTGGTTCTTAAAATGTAACCATCCTACTAAGCAAGCTAACATCATCTGGTCATCGTTGAGACAAAGATCCTAATCATAGATATCCATCAAATGCAGACAAAGCATTCAACATATGAAAAGATAACACAGCAGTCTATATTGCTCATTAATTTCTGTGTCATAATACTGAAATCATGCTTTAATAATCCATTTGTGATGATTATTATGAAGAAATGACACTGCACAAGAGTCAAGAGCATGATGCAGACAGCATTTAAAATAGGCTGCATAAGTTCCCAGCTGATTTCCTTGTTAGTTTTACTACTGCTTGCTACTTTAAATTTAGAAAAGTGCTTGAGGCACAGAATACTTTTTTTAGAACAAACTATAAAGTTCAATAATGTGAAATAATCTTCTGAGGCTAGAAAGGGTTTTATAAGCACCAGTTTCACCACCATTGGCTATAGATGGATAAGCCATCAAATTTTATTTTAGATTTACTCCATCCCTTCTCACTTTGGGAAATAACTGTTAGGAAGGGGCTCAATTTTTCATGGTATGGGAGGCAAAAGAGGCTCAAATTAGTTCTTTTAGTGCTGGCCTCTGAAAAAATAAAAAGCCATCACATGTTCATGTTGTGGCTCCTTACCAAGACACACTATGTCCACTCTAATGCACCAGGTGCTTTTCAAATGCAGTCCACTGTCACTTTTTTGATCCAAAGCATTTTAGTTGCATTGTTCAGAACAGGTTTTGATATTTTTAATATCTGGAAAATTTAGATATTCATATTTTATTGTATCTCATAAAGTTGGGTGGGCCTTAAATTAAATGACAGATGTATTTTTACAAATTACAGACACTAATATATATAATATAATATATTACATACAATATATTATATATGTAATATTGCATATATACATATATTTCATTACAAAAGTGGCATGTAAAATTTGTTCTTTGTTGAAAAACTCCAATGATTTAGAGCACCATAATTGAAATCTTCCCTCTCTGTTTACAAATTAGAGTACTAGCTGGTGATTTTAGCTATGGTCATACACAGATGTAAAACATTTGAGTTTGTCAAGTTTACTGTTTAAATGTGCCTATTCCACAAAATGAGAAATACAATGTATCTTGCCATAACTTATTTTATATCTGAAAGTTAATGTACACAGTCATGTGTGTGTACTATAATTTATGGAATATACAATTATTCATTTTACCACTCTCTCTGTGTTGCCTATTTAGGTAGTCTCTGCTTTTAATTATTAATGTTTTATTATTTTATGCCTGTTGTGATAAAAATGCTTGAAATATACTCACATAACAAATATTTAAGAGTAGAATACAATGTTACTGTTAGGAAAAATGTTGTACAGTGTATATTTAGAGCTTTATTATGTTTCAATTTTACACCTGTTTAATGGCTCATTTCTGTCCCTTCTGGCAGCCTCCTTCTGTACTATTCATAGTAGCCAACATGGAAAATGGGTCCATAGGAGGATGGATAAAAAGTATAATTCATATATGCAATTCAATACTAGTTAACTTTTTAAAATATATTAATTCTGCAACACACCACAATATAGATAAACCTTGAAGACATCATGCTTAGCAAAATAAGTGAAGAGCAGAAAAACAAAATATATATTATAAGGAAAATAATGAAGTTGCAACAAACATAATTCATTTATACTACATCTTAGAGTGCAGTATATGTGTGTTCTCTATATTTTTTCAATAATGAATATCTGCACCCAAGACACACTTGTTCATTATTGAAACTTCATATGTTTTGATACAAAGTAAGGCTAGTTTTCTATTATTAATCTTGTTATTTTTTCAGAATAGTCTTGGATGTTCTTGCAGGGTTTTTGTTCCAGATGGACTGGGAATCAATGTGACAAATTCTCCAAAAGGAAAAAAAAAGTAAAAGAAATTCAGAGATTTTGATTAGGATTGCACTGAATTTTAGATATATTTGGGAAAAGTTGGCATATTTAAAGTATTGAACCTTTTGTGTAGGAATCTTTTAAAATTAAACCATATGTCTTACATTTGGCATCATAGTGAGAAAGAGTATTATAGCTGGAGAACAGACTGCACATGTGTGTGTGTGTGTGTTCAGTGTGTGTATGTGTGTGTATGTGAGTGTGTGTGTGTGCATGTGTGTGTGTGCTTTGAGAAGCATGAATGCATAAGATGTTGAATCTGTGAACATTGTAGATATGTTCCTATGAATTTCAGAAACTTCATATTCAGAAAATACCCATGAAATTTTAAGGCAATTCCTAGTAATGTATCAGGGATAAAAATAATACTTCATGAGGAAATAGATGATAGAGACCCCATGGTATAACCAGGTAACAGTTTTCTCATCATGTTGGAATCCACTGTCTCCTCTTCTATATTTTGGATAGCTCAAAACCTACTTTGTCACTAGAGCCATCACCACACTTAGAATGAGAGTCTCATTTCCTGTTTGCCTCCACCCACTGATTCATCACATTTCTGACTGTGCTCTCTATGCGGGTGCTTGAGCCCTTCCATTTCCTCCTGAGTGCGTAACCTGCCCTCCACACCCTGCCTGGTCTGTCACTGCTTAATACAATAAGTATTGCTTAGGCATCAGGCTGTTCTCGCACTTGAGATTTATCCTTGACCAACATTTTCAAATGTCCTGTTTCTCATGGGGCTTGCATTCCAATAATACATTTTAAAAAATGTATAGTACACTCGCAAATGGCAAGTTTTAGGTGTAAATAACAACAGAGAAAGATGGACTTAGAGAGTGGGTTGTGATTTTAAGTATGAAAATTAAGACAGAGTCAATGAACAAGTGACATTAGTGTCAGTGCCTAAAAGACAATTTAAATTCTCCCTGTCCTCCAGTTGGGGAAAACTTACTATTAAAATGTTTACATGTAGACTAGACTGTGTTTTAGTTGCTTCTTCTACAAAAGTGACAACAAAACAAAACACCCTGTTTTTGGAGTAAGAAGAAATTTCCAGCCTAAATTGGATTGAGTAAAAATAATGTACACATTATAAATTTTGAAATTAATGTACACACTTTCCAATAGGAAATGCAATGCTATATGAAGGACTCTAAATCTAACCTCATATAACCTAAGCTCACTGTTGAAAATAATGATAAAAAGAAAACTACTAAAGAAATAACTAAGAGCAATAGTAAATAGTAACTTCTTGGTGCTCAGAGTTATATAGGATATAATTTCCAATACACAGAGGAAGAAAACTTGTAAATTTCTTAACTTCTGAATATTATATAAATAAATAATTTAAAAATGTCAATCATTAATGGATTTTTCCTGTGAAGATAATAAGTTATTTTAAGTTTTTTT
>NDGN011508554.1:0-16516 GCA_002564285.1 Tympanoctomys barrerae
GCAATGTATTAATTATTAAAACTGTCTTACTAATTGGTTTTGAAACTGTCTCATTGCTATTTGGTTCTACATAAAATTAATACAAAAATGAGCATTTATGCTTTTAAATTGTATCTTCTACTATTCATTGGCATGTCTGTAAAAAGACCATTGACATCTCCGTGATATCTGGCTGGTAATTTCTCTTCAAATTTTTCAAAATGACTACAGCTCTGACAAATGAAAACAGCTATACTACAGATAGAAAGGTGAAATAAAAATGAGTATTACATTGTGTATGTTTTTAAGATTTTATTTTAAAGAGAAAAAAGATAAACGATGAAGCAGTTTAAGAAGGTGGTCACTATGGTTCATACGTCATAGGTAATCAGAGCACAAGACATAGGCATTGTATCTCATCTAAACAATAGTAACAAAAGCATTCTTTTTAAGGAACTAAGAGAAGCTATATGTGAAAGTATCTTAACTATCTTATGCCATTTTTAAAGGGAGTTTTCACAAAAATTCAAAAAAAAAAAACAAAAACAAAAAAACAAAAAAACCAACCTCCTTCCTCTGTGTTACAGTTTCCAGCTAGCTGACTTCAGAGCCTGATGTAGACATAGAAGGATGTTTTGAAAATGTGATAGGGTTATAGGGCTTACAGTTAAGGTGCCGATAGGAGGTGAGGCCTGGATGGAGAAGATGGGCCTCTGTGGGTGTGGACTGGGGTGGGCCTGTCTTCCTCAGTCTTCTCCATTGCTCTTGCTTTGCTTGCTGGCCATGCAGCCTTGTGCACGTGTCCAGCTGTGGGCCTCCTCTGCCATTTGTCCTGCTATGGAACCAACTTCCTATAGGATTGAAACTACGAATTGTGACCAAAATCAATCTTTTCTCCTTTAAATTTCAGATGTCAAGTATTTTGTCCCAGCAAAAGGAAAGTGACTAAGACCTACAACTTTATCTTGGTATTTTTCAGAAAAAGATCCCAATGATATTGCATGAAGAACTTTTCAATTTGGTTCAGTTGTTTAATGCATAATGCTTCTTATTTTCATCCCTTTATGACTTAGATTTTCTAATTATACTGTCAACATGCATTCTGCTTTTTGTTTTAAGCTACTATATATTCTCCACAGTGAATTTATTTATCCAGGAAAGTTGATTGTTGTTTTAACACTTTATCTCCCCAAATAGTTGGATTGGAATAGGAAAATACATACTTTCTGATAATCTAGCCAAAGGCATACCAGTAGGACTTCTGAATTTTCCCTTAATTATATTCCTGCCAAAGATTTCAGTTGCTATTTGCAACCTACTTGGTGGAATTCACTATTATTTTTGAGAATTCTTCTACTTCTTTTAATGAGTAACTTAACAATTATTTAATTGGTAACCAGATCTATTCAATATGAGGTGTACAAATAACGTTTACCTAAGAACCATACCTAGGGAGAAAAAGAAAAGTTAAGAATGGACTGCTTAGATGCATTGCATGTCTCAGCTACAGGAGACTGGGTTTTGTGAAAGAACTATCTGGAATTTCAAATATGTATCCTAACATCTTAATTCCAAAGGCAACAAAATGAGTATTTCTCTAGTTAATGTGAGTAAATAATGCAACAGGCTGCTCCACCACTGCCTCTACTGCTACTTTTTAGAGTTGAAGCTCAGAGAATACTCGATATCAAGAGAGCTGACAAAGGTGCTGCAATCTTCCATCTTCTTCTTTAGGCAGTTGTCCATTGTTCAAGAGATTTGTTGGCCCAAGATAGTATTACCATTTCTAAGGTTGTCAATGTCCCATGACTGGTAACGAGACCTTGACTAGGGCTTATTTCTGGCCTATCTTGGTTCTAGACCTATCTGAGCATCAACTTAGCCCTCATCATGACCAAACAGCAGGCTAATCATTTTCTTCCACATTAGTGCTCTCTTCTTCTTGCCCACACTGGTGTGAATTCAGAGACCACAACCTCCCAGAACATACATCTAGTGTCTCACGCAAAGTCAGAGACTTTACACAAATGCAATGACAATTCATGCATTGTTTCATCATATGAAAATTTTTGTGTGCCTCTTAGGTGGCTTGTATTGGATAAACAACAATATCCAGACTTAGTCGAATGCCCAAATAATTATGATCAAATTGACCACTTTTAGAAATTAAGGTTGGAATTAAAACATGAGGTGAAGTCTCATTGTTATGCTTATTGGACCATAATGAGAGATAATTACACCAAAATTGGAAAACAGATTAATGGCATGATCTCATAGAACTGTGCAATAATATTTTGTTCTTTCAATTGTCTGATGTTCTTTAGTGTGTTAAAAGGCAGTTAAATTTGAAGCCAAGATAGAGAAAAAAAATGGCATTATCAACCTCCACATAAAAAAGAAGGATCTCTAAAGGCAGATACTGTATTCTATTCATTTTTGAATGAACAGCACACCTGTAGCTGCTATATAAAAGGAGCAAAAGCAGAATAAAACATTCCCTCTTCTCTCAGTGTTATCCTGGCCTTTTCTAATATTCCAGCCTTGTTTCTTTGAGTTCGGGGAAAACATTCTTGATTAAACAACATACGATTTCCTGCTACATCTGATTGGCTGTAGACACTTAGATAAGTAAAGGACATTTAGATTTGGGTCTTCACCCTGGCAAAGGAAACTCCCCTGAGAATGAGCAGTTGCCACACTGGATGGTCACCCTCTCCTCGGGGTGCACACGCCTGAGGTGTGGGGTTCAGAGCTTATTTGCTAACTTCTGTTGCTTTTCAGTTTCACAAACACAAATGGGAACAACCTCCATTCCAATTATATCCAATTAAAGTTCCCATTTGATGAAGTACAATTTGTATAATAAATAGACTCTGTAAATTAGAGCAAAATAGGTAGTTAATCATTAAAAATCAGATGTGATAATGAAGTCACCTATTTGAAGGAAATTATCTCAGGGTGGAATGAACTGATATTTCAAGTTTCAAAAAGCCAATTATAAGTTCTAAAAAATAGCTTAATGAATGTAGTGTTCCTTCTGGATTGGGCATATTTTTATAGAAATAAAAGCCCTGGGACTTGAAATATTTTAAAGGGATACTTAAATTTTAGATCATGATACACATCAGTATGCTTTATGCAGCATATGTACAAGGGTAACTCTACTTCAAAGTGGAAAAATCCAAGTCTCATTTGCACTTGAGAGAAGGCACATGAAGGACTTCAGTCAATATAGAGGAGTTCATTGTATTTCTGTGCTAAGTATTTGATACACTCCTTTGGTAGTTTAGTCACATAGTTAATTTGCATGAAGAGTTTTTCTGAAATGTCAGAAGTGAGATATGACAATAAGTATTCTCTTTGATTAACATGTTCAAAATTTTGCCTGACCTTAAATGAAGATATGCAATAATAACTCACTTCAAAAATGGGAATTTGGTCTTTATAAATTGAAACAAAAAACTCATGCTGACAATTAGGATCAGAGTGCTTTGCTTTGTACATATAGATACAGTGTCAAAGTATATATTTTCCCATCTTTCAGATATTTTCTTGCACTTCCATCACCAAGATACATTATTCAGAGCAGGTTGTAAGTTTATTAAAGGTGTCTTGTAGTTTTGTGAACTAATGAGCTATACTCTCCATGTCAGATGCAACGCAGAGGAAATTTTATTATAATGCTAATAGTGTAAATGATGTTTACTGTAGAAAATTCTTCTGGAAATAAGCCTTCCTACACCTGTGACTGAGGCAGTATGTACCCGGTGCATAGGTATATATTTGCGTCGCTTTGTGTCCAGATGTGTACGTAACAGCATTTGTGTAATAAGATAGTAACGATGGAAAATATAAATAATGTTTAGTGAAATGGGAGGCTATTATGTTGGAAAACTTTTGCTTCGGTTCTGTTATTTGATAGAGATTCCTAATATTTCCATGGTATTAGGCATTATATATTCAGGTAATGTAGAAATACTGTTCATTGTTTTTGAAAGATTTTTGAGTATATTTTAATATTTCTTTATCCAGAAATAGTAAACGAATACACAGATATGTAAATATATTTATTTAATAAGACTTTAAATTTTCCAAATAATTGGACATACATATTTTAATCCGTTAGCATCCCAGTTCCATCCTTTGATGCAAGTCCTTCCGACTCAGGTATTTTCTGTGCCTGTGGATTTCATGGATTAACAACTCACACTTTAGTTATTTTCTAGTCATTAAAACAACACTTGAGTAACTTTGTGCTTTCCTATTGGTTTCTATAAAATATGAAATATCTACTTGGCCTTTATTGTCACTGACTATTCTGTTGAGCAGCTCAGGAGGTAATCAGGAGGAAGAAACTGACCACCATGAACAAAACTTTCTCTGTTAGCTGCTCATAGCAGCAAGTTCAATCATTTCTTTAATTCTTTTCTACCTTCTACCACCCCCAAGTGTGTCCAATTGTATAGGAGAATAAAGTGACATTGCACTTTGAGTGTAATTGTCCTATTTCCATTTATTATAATATAACAACTACAAAAGTTGCATGGCATAGTGTTACTCACTTAACTCTTTATCTTCTGCCCCAACTAAGAATTACATATATTCTTAAATCCCTCCAGTGTTCGTGATGATAGGTTAATAGATTCAGTGATTCTTTATTTCATTAGAAGTAACTTTACATTGTGCAGGGGAAACCAAAACTCTTCATTTTAAAACAGTGAATAAAGTAAAAGTACTTACTCTTTTCATTAATAAGAAAGGTATATACTACTTAATAAATAAATGTTTCTCTTTTACAGTTTAACTTCAACAAAATTATAGCTTGAATTAACTCTTCCTTTGCATCTTACTACAGAGGTAATTTTTCATCTATTTCTTCTTTGTTATCTTACTATACATCTTTCCATTTTTTTCAAGTAGCACTTATTTCGCTCTATTTTTCATCCATACAGTGCTATTATCTAACAAGTTGTCACATATTTATATTTAAAGTGTGAGCAGAAAAAGTAGTTGTAACCCTTCCCCACAATATGGTCCCAGGTAAGATATGAAGTGGGCTGAGAATTAGAATTCAAGGGTCACGCAAGCATACAGTGGATTCCATAGGAAATTCCATTTGTGAAAATGCTTTTCTGAATATAAGAAACTAGAGTTTGCAAAACAAGATCAATAAAACATTTTTTATAGTTTACAGATTTTATTAAATACCATTTTTTTCTTCTTTTTCACCACTTTCACCACATAAATATTAAGTATAATTAAGAATGGAGGCCAGCCTGGTGGCGCACTCCTTGCAATACTAACACTTGAAAAGCTGAGGCAAGAGGATCACTGAGAGTTTGAGACCAGCCTGGGATATAAAGTGAGCTCAAGGCTAACCTGAACTGCACAAAGAGACCCTGTCTCAAAAAGAAAAGAAAAATAATTAGAATGAACAAAATATGAAAATAAAATTTTAGAATATTTTATAATAGAAAATTCACAAATAGTATATTAAAATGAATATATATATATATTCCAAATCTTAAAATCTTAAAACTTAACTGAGTATAAGGTTTGATACAGACTTATAGTACTTTTGGGTAATTTTCTTACACGCATTTTATCAGTAAAAATACCTTATATTATACACACAGAGAAAAACTTAAACAGAAGCAACACAGATACACACTGGTTTCCAGGCCTGCTCATGCCTGCAGCCACTTGGGGTTATTATTACTTCATTCTGGCTAGAACATTAGTAATACTGATCTTGCCAAGTCTTAAATCCACTGAGAAGTGACCTTTCCCTGTGGAAATTAACTTTTTAGATCCCCAAATTGTTGGTATTAGTCTCTTCTTGTTCCACAAACTGTAATTTAAGAATATGTTTCACTGTGGGAGGAGCCTTCTTGCATTCCCTGGTATTATTCTGGAAAAAGAGTTGTAAGTAGAACAAATTTATGAAGGGGAAATAAAGTACGCCAAGTGCATAAGGATTCTTTTCCCTTACGCAACCTCCAATAGTGTCTTTTTCTCTCTGTCACTCTCTTTTCCTCTCTCCCTCCATCCTTTCTCTTCTCATAAAAATAGACAGTGACACCTTGGTACATATCATGCATTAATTCTGGGAGGTACCATGATTACCAGAAACGACAAGTGCCACATTATTTTGGCTAAATGAATAGTGATCACGAGGCTATCTGCACTGATAAGTTCTAGTTTCTGCACTAGGTATGAAACAAGACAGGTACTGAAACAAAGTGTCCATGTCAACTGTGAAATTGAGTACTAAAATTGATACACCTCAAAGCAGTAGTGTGGCAGCATCTCTTTACCAGCTAAATTTATTTAGTAATTTTAAATAGATTAACCTTTTGTCTTACAGTAATATAATTTCAATTCATTATTACAGCATGATAATAATGAATAATACAGAATTTGATAAGTATCTTTGATTCTCAGATTTACTAACTTTTATGTTAGTTTGAAAAATGTATCTCTGGGTGTCTCTGTTTAGTTACTAGTAAAATACTGACTCCAAAAACCAGTAAAGAACAAAATGTGTTTTAAGGAATGAAGTAAAACAGGACATGATACGAAGCAATAGTAGAAAACAATACAAGCCGGATACATTCAGCTTTTACTCCTAATATATTCAAGGGCCAGGCAGTAGTCATTTGGGAGTTGAAGGACAGAAACAGGTTCAACACAAAAGCACTAAAAGCTAAAGTAAGTCTCTATCTTGGAGCAGGGGAGGGAGGGACGGAAGGAGAGGAGAGGAGGGGAGGGGAGAGAACAGGAAAGAGAAAGAGAGAGGAGAAGAGAAGAGGAGGAAGGAAGAGGACGCAGAGGAGATAGATGAAGGAGGGGCCAGGGAGATGGCTCAGTGGAATAAGAACTTGCCTGGCAAGAGCAAGGGCCTGAGTTCAATCCTTGGTTCTGACAAAAGAAGATAGATGAAGGAGAGGGAGGGAAGAGAGGTGAAAGAACACAAAAAAGGAGGAGAGGAAAGTGGGGAAGAAAATAAGGGGAAAATGGAGTGAAAGAAAGCAATTAAGGTGTCTGGATTACCTTCCTTAACTAATTTTGTGCTTCGAAAATGTATTTAAGAATTTTTAAATAGATTAACCTTTTGTCTTACAGTAATATAATTTCAATTCATTATTACAGCCTGATAATAATGAATAATACAGAATTTGGTAAGTATCTTTGATTCTCAGATTTACTAAATTTTGTGTTAGTTTGAAAAATGTGTCTCTGTTTAGTTACTAGTAAAATACTGACTACAAAAACGAGTTTATAGGATTATTGGGAGAATCACATGAATTAGCACAGAAAAATGTTTGAAGTACTGTGATATACTTGTGTGCTGCCCTCCATAGCCACCTGCCTTGCATGTGCCAACTCCACCCGAGGAATGCCAACCTTATGTACTGCAGATGCGTACTAATAAAAAAAATCAGTTTCAGAAGAGGGGCAGCATGAATACCAAGGGACAGCAGCATGCAGGTGGTCATGGCTCTGAGCTCCTTCAAACTTTGGATCACAGTGACCCTCTCATACCTGAACTCAATGGAGAAAATCATGGTGAAAATCTGTATGAAGTTTAGTCCGAGCCTCGATTGTGTTGCTTTACCACAGTCACTTCCAAATGTTTGCACAGAATGCTTCACTAGGGACTGGGTAACTTATACTATAGGGCAAAATTATGAAATGCCTCTGCTTTTTCCTCTCATTCTTTCTTTTTTTATGATACTGGGAATTGAACTCAGGACCCTGCATTTGCTAGGCAAGCACTTGTTCTACTGAGCTATCTCCCTGGCCCTCACTCTTCTTATCGAAGCTCACTCTATTGGATGTCTTATCTCTAGCACTGGAGAAGATTTGGAGCAGATACCAAGGCTTTCAAGTCACTCTTAGGCTCATCCTTACAAATTGACTCAGCCTAATATAAAGTGTGAACCACGTTAACAAGCCCCAGCCACACAACTTTATAAGAAATCTGTGTCCAGAAGCCAACAATAGAGTTGTAGTTTCCTTTTTCTCACTCAATTTCAGCCTCTCTTCTTCTACTCATGAAGTGCTGTTCAGGGTAAAAACATTATACTTCATCGCGTGAATGTTATCGACATGGTCTAAGGTTGAAATTCTTCCAATGAACGTCCTAATATTAACTTGATTTAGACACTATCTAGACTCTTTGGGTGTGTGCCTTATGTCATAAAACAAGTTTGGCTGTCATTATTACCACATTGTTGGGAGATGACCTATAAAATGCCGTAAGTTCCTAAGTGGCCGAAGTGTTAAGCATCCTGGGCTCCTCTGATCACAACAGAGTTCATAATAGTGAGATGATCAATGACTGATCGTAGGAATGTCACTGGGAGGGCTTTCTGAAATGAGGATATTAACCATGGGGGGAAAAATCTTCTAGCGGAGACAAACGACACTGCCTGAGCAGTAGGGATTCAGTCTGGACCCAGAGCTCAGTCGTGTAGCCCATGATTCAATCACTGGTGCCCACATAGTTACAGCTTGGGCTTGCACAGTGCTGCATGCCTGGAACCCCAGCTGCTGAGGGCCACCAGGGCAAGAGCCTGTTCCCAAATACTGTATAAATAAATAAATAACTTATGGGAAATGTAGAACAATGATGAGATAATGCTAGATTTAGTCCCAAGTACTGACAAAACCAAAACAAAGCAAAAACTGAATTAAAAAATGAAACAAAGGAAAGAAGAACAACAAAACCTAACTCCAAAAAGTTACAAATATTTTCTAAATTTCTAAGTATTTTTAAGTTTTTAAAATTAATTAATGAATTAATTGGCACAAGATCTCCTATACAGCTCTGATTCGTAGTGATCCTCCTGTCTTAGCCTCCCCAGCACTGGGATTACAGGTGTGTGTCACCAAGCCCCCTTTTGGTGCTCCGCAGAGCACTCCCATGTTCAGAGGCCAGGAAGGCATGCAATGCTGGGGATTGAACCCTGGTCTTTGCGTTTGCCTGGCAAGCGCTGTGCTATTGCCCCAGTCCTGTAAGTATTTTTGATATTCCACATTTTCTTAAAAAAAAAAAACTGGGTATGTATTACAGGTGCTGCTGAAACAAGCAGGATCCTGAGAAAGTGACTGAAAGTAAAATCTTATGGGACAATTACTTGTGGCACTGCACTGAATGATAAGTAAAACAAGATATCTCTTTACTTAATGCATGCTTCTTTTTTAAACCAGGAATTTAATTTAGGTCTTGACGCTCCCTTTCCTCCACTGAACTATCTCCCTGGCCCTATTCGTCTTTTAAAAATAGTATTGTGACCATGCAGCAATTACTGACTTACAGCGCTCGAGGACAGGGAGCTACTCATGAAGTGTTGATCTGTGCCCATTCTCAGACCTCTGCTTCGGCTTCTCTCGGTGGCTTGAGTATTTTTTAGCAGCTTCATCACTAAAGAGTTCATCTCTGATTAAAGAAAACACAGATATTAAAAAACTTGGACGTGCTTTAACCAGTGTACAACAGTATGATAATATAAAATTTCTAAGTATGTAAAGTTTATGATGAATTTTACTTTCCAAATATTCATAATTTGTTAATATATTGTTGAAGTTCTGTAATTCTAACTTATTAGATGCACCTATTATTTTTAAGAGGAGATAATTCCTTTACCTCATTGACAGTTAATGAGCTTACAACAAGCAACCTAATTCCTAGTGTTTTACATATGAGAGACTCTCCCATCCTGCTTTGGTACGCAGTTCTGATGTCTAAAGTACTAGCATCACATTGCTTCCGGGGCTTGAAAAAGTGTCGTGTTAGAATTATTTCATAGCTGAGTTAAAATAAATGGCAGAATTTTCACTGCCCAAGGTTATTCAACATATCTTCCCGGATTTGTGATATTTCTTCAGTGTGCAATTTTTTCATCTTAATTACATTTCTTGAAGTTCAGGAGCTATATCTTTCTACTTCACAATTTAAAATCCTTTAATAATTGCCAAGTCACATTTTCTGTCTAAATTAATGACAATAATAACTTCAATCAAGTTTGATAAATGATTAAATACAATGATTGATTATCCCTTTAAAAATAATGTTATACAGAAGTACAGTTGTTTATATTCTGAAAAAAATAATACAAGAAAGATAATATGAAGCTAAAATTTGAAATGCTTCCTAACATTATTTTTGAATATAAATATATAGGCAAAGTTGTAGCTCTGCTTTAAGGATCTCAGATTGCAAAACATCAACTACATTAATCAGCAGTTTGCCTAATTCTCAGTACCTGCACACACAGTGCTTATTCTAGTTCAATTATTTGTAGCAGGTAAAACAACATTTAATATGCTTGGTAACATCAGGATTAATAATAGATATGTTCTTCTAATCTGTTTGGAGGTTATGTTCAGCTTTTGTAATAACCCCTTTAATATATCATACAACTATTTCTTTTTGGATTATAAGCAAAGAAAGGACAAGAACATATATTTAATTTTTATGTGCATGTTGAATCTAAAGGAAGACATTGTTAATCCTTGTTAAGAAAAGTGTCAGAATTGTAATGAATTGAATATACCTAATGTTACCAAGTGAAACTTAAAGGAGAATCGTATGGATGATTTTATTTAATATCTTTCTAATTTATTGTTTTGCAGAATTTTATGCATCAGACTGACTACCTCAATCATTATTATTATCAAATACTAGGTGATATATTTCCATAAAAGTGTCATCTTTTCAAAAGGTCTACCTTAAGAGAAATTATCAAAAAATGAATTGATGGATCAAGCTGATTTCTAGTGCAGTATGTCTAGGTAATCGATCTTCATGAGTAGAAGCAACAAAAATGCTAATGATTAGGGTTTATTAATTTTATGTAGTTTCTTTACTTACAGTCATCAAGTGTGCCTATATTTTGTAAAAATGTCTTCAATGGAACAGGTAACTTTTTTCAAGGCCAACTGATTCATCAGAAATGAACAGCAGCGGGCTGCTCTGATTCTATCACAGTAGAGTATATCCACCATGGGTGCTCACACCTACTAATTACAAGGAAACATTCTGGACAAAGTTCAAAACTCAATTATTTTAGGAGACTTAAAAATAGATGAAAGCAAGTAGATCATGGACAGTGACCCACAAAAGCTGAGTTTGCTCTCTGCTGTGGCCTTGCCCCAAAGGCAGATTGCAGCAGCAGAAGAGCAAAAAGAATTAGAGGAGAGGGAGGTTAAAGCCCCCCTGAAAGCTAGAACTGCAGAAAGGATAGTTGTGTGCCTCAAAGAGACCTCAATGAAAGACACTAAGACTATGTGAAAATTAGGTGCAACTTACATCAGAGATCAAATCAAATTAAGTTGCATGCATTTTTCAGAAAACATTGAGGCCAAGAGGAAATGGCAGGATTTTCAAATTCAAAACTCAAAACAACTGTCAAACTGTTATCCAGCAATAATTTTTTCTGGGATGAAGAGGTTTAAGACATAATAATGTGAAACAAAACAAGAAATTCCATATTTAGGGAAATGTTTAAAAATGGTTAAATGAAGTTTTCTGGAGAGATTAAAAATAGTAAGTATGTAGATAAAGTATAAGATAGAACTATAGAGAAATAGACAAACACAAAACTATAGCTTGAGACTTAAATATTTCTTTCCAGCCAATCAAATGCACAGTTAGGCAAAAATTAGCATATATACAACAAGATAATCAATATTTATAGAATGTGCTACTCAAAAATAGCACAGCAATATTTCAAATTCCCATACAATGTATATTTAGAGACATACCCAAGAGATAGTAGGAAATACTACAATAACTCCGCAATCTACTTACAAATACATGTATTTTTATTTTTAATTTTATATATTTAGTACAGGCTATGTACACTACACGGTTTGGACTCATAGTGATTCTCCTGTTTCGGCCTCCCAAGTGCTGGGGGTACAGTTGCGTGCCACCACGCCTAGTCTAAATTACTCTTTCAGTGCATGTCACCAGAGATTGAACCCCAGTCCCTGCATCTGTGCAAATGCATCTGTAATTTAGATGATATGAACAAATGTTGCCGAAACACCAACTAGAACTAGTAACCTCATGTAATACAAATGAGTTGAATAGCTGTAAAACTTTAAGAAAAACAAATTCATGATAAGTCCCAGGTCAATTTTCAGATATTTATAAATTTAACCAAGAAATATTCAATGTTAGTACACAGAAAGTTGAAATAAATACTTATTGCTTTGATAGTATTATAAATATGGAATGTGAATTATAACTAGAACAACACACACAGTGTCTGTTGTCTACACACAAATCACAAGACAATGAAAGGCAAATGTTTAAAAAAACAAAGCAACAATGGTTACCATCAAGAAATCAGTCATGGGCTGGTGAGATAGCTCAGTGGTCTAAGTGCTCACCTGGCAAGCACAAGAACCTGGGCTCAGTCCCCATCCGACATGCCGTGCTGGCCAAGGAGCCCCAGGAGCACTGTGCTGGCCACCTAAATTGGGTGTGGTAGCTCACACTTGTAAACTCAGTACTGGGGAGGTTGAGACAGGAGGATCACTGTGAGTCTGAGCTGCATACTGAGACCCTATGCCAATAAAATAAAATCAGCCAGGAGTGATGGCGCACACCTGTAGCATCATCATTTGGGAAGTTGAGATAGAAGAATTGCTACTAGTTTCAGACCAACCTAGGCTACAAATCTACAAAGCAAGTCCAAGGCCATCCTGAATTCTGTATTGAAATCCTGCCTCAAAAACAAAACAAAACAAAAAAAGAGAAAGGAATAAAGAAAAAAAGGAGAGAAAATACACACTAGTAAGTCTGTGGGTGGAAAAGAAACCCTTCTAAATTTTTAATAGAAATGTAAAGTATTACAACCTTTATGTAAATCTGTTTGGAGATTCCTAAAAAAAAAAAAAAAAAAAGAAAGAAATAGAAATTCTAATTGAGCAAGCATTTCCCCATCTTGGCATCTAGCTGAAGGAATTAAAAGCATAGTGTTGTAGAAATATATGAACACTCGTGCTTATAGTAGCATAATTCATGCTAGCTGAATTTTGGAAAAGGCCTGTAAGTCCATTAACAGAAGGAAGGATTAAAAGGATAAAGCAGCACTATTCTGTCCTAAAGAAGGATAAATTTGATTCATTTTTAGGAAAATAGATGCACTTTGAGACTATCACATTAAGTGAAATTGAAGAGACACTTAAACTTAATTATTGTATAGTCTCTATTGATGAAACTATTGCTTAATTATTGCATTCTTCTATGAAGAATCCAAAATTTAAATAAGAAGCAAAATAAAAATTACGTAGTAGAACATAGGGCAATTGTTCTTTTGCAAATCAGAAGGGAACCTGGAAATACAGAGAGAGGAAAGGGAAGGGGGAGTAATGGGATGAAAAACAGAATTAAATTGTGTTGCGTTATGTATACATGGCAACTTCCCATAAAGAATGTAGACATAAGGTACTTCAAATACGTATGTACTAATAACATTCAAAAATGTTAGGGGGCCTGCCCTTTAGCTCAGTTTTTTAAGTGGCTGCTTCAACAAAGCAGTCAGGCTCAGATTGCTGTGTTTTGATCCCCACAACTCAAGCCAGCCAATCATGCCCTGAAGGCATTTGGAGCCAAAAAAAAAAAAGTTTAAGGACAAAATTGAGAGACCAAGAATTAGATGCTGCTGTTGCTGTAATAACTCAGGAAAAATGACAATTCTCTATGTAGAAATATGTCCTCAAAGGACATATTTCTTTGTTTTGAAGTATTTTTATAGCATATGCTTTATTTATACTACTATTTTTATTTAAATTTTAGGGAAGGGTTTATGGGGTATTCAGGGTCTCACTACTAGATCAGACTCGTAGTGATGCACCTGCGTACAGCCTCCCAAGAGCTGGGATTACAGGTGCATGCCACCATGCCCTGTCTCAAGACAGAATAATTTTAAATGATGACTATTAAGATGTATAAAGGTTTTTGTTTTTTTACCATATTTTAGGGAAAGGTCTACAGGATATCCAAGGTCTTACTACTAGATTGGATTTGTAGTGATCTACTTGCTTACAGCCTCCCAAGAGCTGGGATTATAGGGGTGCGCCACCATGCTTAGACTCAATCTCTGTTTTAGCACGCCCCAGGCACAGGGCTGTCACTGCAGGCCTAGGAATTGATCCCCTTGCACCTGCACCTGCTTGCAGGTGCTTTAATCTGCTGAGCTATTTGGCTGTCCCTTATACTATTAATTTATCTTAGATCATTGAAAAGAAAGTTTTAGGTAATCAGATTGTTCCTTTTTTGTAAGGATCTTTTTGGTTTATGTCTTGTACTCTGAGTAACCACTTTGAAGATAATTATACACATTGTATTAACAATTGTTAGTCTTTTATAGTCATGAATTTTTTATAAAATTAGAACATGAAAATATTTTTAATTTCAGTAATTCCAGAGTAACCTCCATCTCCACCATTATCATTTGACAAGGCTTTTTCTGTCCTTTCTATTTTTAGGTGCAATTAGAGGACCTAATTTCAAAAATTTAAAATGTATACAGAATGGTAATGAGCCAGAATATGCAAAATGACTCAAATAAACAATATAATTGGAGAATTTACATACATGATTTTAAGGCTTACGGTAAAACAAGAACAACCAAGGCAGTGTAGCAGAGAAGACAAGATAAATACATATCAGTAGAACTGAGGAAAAAAGCAAATACCAGATCCACAAAAAAAATAACAGGGCAGGCAAATACCTCAACGAATTAAAGAGCCTGCAAGCAGGTGCAAGGGCCAGGAGTTCAATCCCCGGGCCTGCCATACCAGCCCTGGCCCCGGGGTGAGCTGAGACAGCAATTGAGACTGGGTGTGGTGGTGCATATCTGTAATCCCAGCAAACAAGTGAGCACTACAAGTCCAATCTAAGAGTGAGACCCTGAACACCCTGCAGATCCTTTCCAAAAAAAAAAAAAATAATGATAATATCAAACAATTTTGAATCAAGATACAAAAGCATCCCCAAAGACAAAGGTCAGTCCTTTTACTAAATGTTTCTAGAGCTCTTGACAGTCATACACCAAAAATTAAAATGACAACAAATATTACCTGGGATTGTATATAAAAATTATCTAAAGATAATTATAGATAGTTACATTCCAATGCAATACCTAAAATTATGGAACTTGTAATAAGCACATAAAATGTATTTTCCAATTTCTAACAAATGAAAGCATAATGACTATGTTTCGTGCACTTGCACATATCTCCTGTTCGTGTCAATCTTTTATAAAATCTGCCACTGAAAATCCTTTTTTTTTTCCCCATATCTTGACTAATAAGAATGCTGCTGCCGTAAGTATACAGGTATACTTTTGAGATGGTTTCCAATGTCAGGGTGAAAGAATGAAAAATAGATATATAGATCGAAGACTACAAAAGACTAAATATGCAAAAACAAAGAGCAAAACAGATCTAGTGAGCAACTTGTAGACTAGCTATACTCTGATATATCGATCCACTTTCTTTAGCAAAACCAGCTGAAATCCATTCATTGAAAGAAAGAAAAGTGGATAAATATGTAAAGGATAGATAGGTAATTCTCCTTACTACAGAAATAGTTCTATCATACCTGTATAATATCTAATATCATTTTATACTGTAAAAATACATACACAAAGAAATTTATTTGACAAAAGGTAAAGAAAAATGTCTTTATGATCTCAAGTGCTCAGATTTTATAGATTCCACAGAAATCATTTTGTAGATAAAGCAGTTGTTCTTTATATACTGTGGAATGTTTAATTTGGACAAATGAAAATGGTTGTAATGAAAAGGAAGGCCTCACTGGTAGACTATATTTACAAAAATCTAATTAGACAAAACACTTATCTCTATAATATATTTTAAAAATGAAAAGTTAAAAGAAAACAACTGGATAAAACTTAGTGGAGATTTGAATACCAAAATTTGATTTGCAGATGACAAATAAGCACATAAAATATTTGATACTACCAGTCATTAGAAAAATGTAGGCTGAAAACCTTAAATAGTAACATATAGTTATTAGAATAAACAGAATATTGCAGATAAGTAATTATTATCTATCTATAATAATACATAATAATACTAATATATATTTTATATATAGATATAGATAGATATCTATCTGTATATCTATATAGAGATGAACAGATACAGATATAGAAATATTGACAGATAAAGAGGGTTTTTTTGTGTTTTAGGGAAGAGTCTACAGGGTTTTCAGGGTTCAGGGTATCCAGGATCTCACTACTAGATTGGAGTCAGTGTCTGCCTGTTTACAGCCACCCAAGATCTATGTTATGGGCGTGTACCACCACACCCAGTCTCAATTGCCCTCTGAGGGACCCCAGGGGGTGGGGTCATCACAACAAGCCTGGGGATTGAACCCCAGGTGCCTGTCCCCACTTGCAGGTGCTTTAATCTGCTGAGCTATTTGGCTGGTCTCTCTCTCTCTCTCTCTCTCTCTCTCTCTCTCTCTCTCTCTCTTTCTCTCTCTCTC
>NDGN011508563.1:0-10702 GCA_002564285.1 Tympanoctomys barrerae
CTATGCAATCGGGCCCATTCGCTCTGGAGGTTAGGGCAGGACATGTGGTGACGGCTCCTCACATTAGGATATCAGATTTGGTGGACTATCTAGTATAGTTAGTTGGCTATTCTGTAAGTCTGCAGCTTTGAGAAGAAGGGTTGGGCTATGGGGAAGGTATGAAAGTTTCCGCCATCATTTTTCTCATCTTGTGTATAACAGGACAAAAGTGGAGTCAAAAGAGTGGCTTTCAAAGTGGGTTCTCTGGAGACCAAAGGGGTCTCCCAGCACGTGCTTTGACAGAGAACAAGATGGTGGTGCACTGCCAGAGCAGTCCCTCATGGATCCATTCTGTGTGGTATTTACCTGAGTTTGTTGAAAGGTTCTTTGAGGAAATCCTTAAGGTTTCAAGGATTTCCAGTTCCGCAAGACCCACTCAAGTTGCATCATCAGTCCCTTGCCTCCATTGAGGAATCTTTCCAGTCCTTTTCAGGGTGGCAATTGTTTGGTTTCTCACAAGTCCACAAGCAATGATGCTGAAAATGGCCTTTCTTAAATGCCCCAGTGGCTGATAATCACAATTATTGAGGGGTTTCCCTGTCTTCCCTGCCAGGGAAGTCATGACTGCTATGACTATCCTCACCTGGAGACAGAGAATGTTATGAACCCCCAAAAGCCATTAGATATTAAAAGAGGTCCTGGTGAATGCTAGGCATGTGGCTGGTGGTCAGGCAGCTAAACCCGGACCTCCATTTCTCTGCACGGTGAAACTTTGTACAGTGAGAAAAAAGGACCTGGCTCAGCTTCTTCAGGGCCTTTGCCTGGCCCACTCACCTGATAATCATTGTCTGGCACCTGGTACTCCCTGCAGCAACTCCAGCCTGATCCTGCTGCGCCTCTCACTGCCTCTCTTGCTAAGTCAACCCTGGTGATCTAAAGATGTAAAAGAATCCTCGGTGAAAACCATCAACAGGGGCCGGGGAGATGGCTCAGTGGCATAAGCACTTCCCTGGCAAGGCAAGGGCTCGAGTTCAATCCCCGGTTCCGAAAAAAAAAAAAAAAAACAACCATCAACAATTCTGCCTTCCACATCCCTTGTGCTAGGCCTAGCTGGTTCGCAGAACAGAATTAGCCATTTGAGAAGAGTTTGTATTCACTGAGATGTTGAGGCCTGTTGTAAAGCCAAGGAAGAACTTCTTTTTTCCATGTAAACAGGCCACTGACACGCATCTCAGGCCACAAAAGTGCCTCAGGGATCCCATGGCCCAGGCTTGGGCTTTTTGGTCCTACTATGGTTGCCCTATTGCTCTGCTGAACAGCTTCCAACCTCATCTCTAGGTCCCAAATCTCCAGCGACCTCTGAATAAACTGCAGAGTCATTGATGTCTGGCTCAAGAGCCTGTGGCCAAGTAGCCACAAAGCTAGGCTTCAGTAGATAGAGTACTAAGGAAGGAGAGGTGATACTTAACAGTAAACATGTGGTATTTCTTAAACCCACTTGCCCCGGCCCCGAAATGGCTTGTCAGCCTGGTAGTCAATAGGGTCTGTCTGTGTCATACTTTGCCAGCTAGGAATCAGGTCTTGAGTGCAAGTCCCCATGGACACCCCCCCCCCCACTGCATGACCAGCAGGCATACTGCAGGCGCAACACCTTGGCCTGACCACCCCCTAGCAGGGTCTGGGTCACAACCTCCTCCGACCTGCCGCCCCTCCCTGCTTCTGGTATCTTGTCCCATGCCTTGCCAGTTTAAGTCCTGGTGGCATCCCCTGCCAAAGTCTTAAAGTTGTAAGGGAAACAGTCTCCTGGCTAAAGCTTATCCCCATGGATAGGAATTGAGTGGACTGTGACTTTCTCAAGGGCAGATGACTCCAAAGAACAAGTCAGGTGACACTGCAGGCAACAGAGTCTGACAAGGCTAGGCTTTCACTCAGTCCTAAGCTTCTAGAACTGCAGGCTATGCTGGTGGAGGAGGAGGCCAGGCCCTGGAACTGCCCGGCTGCCCAGACACCTGCCTCCTCACCCCCACCCAGCCTAGTCAGGCCTTGTACCAAGAGGGCAGCCCTTCTTGGCTTCTATAGGGGAACATACTTTCTCTTTAGGAATGACAGAAAATTCTCCCATTTTTTAAGCATTCTTTTGTCAATTCTACAGAATTGCATGTAACTTTATAAGTATTTTTAAAGATATAGTTTTGTAAATATTTAATATTCTGTTAATTTGATTTTGAATTGTAAATGTCAAGTATTCTGTTTTGGGGGATTGGAGGTTTTTATGTTTTATTATACTTTGTTAAAAAAGAAAAATTTGTACATTTTTAGAATGTTTTATGAGTAAATTTAATGTACTTAAATTATAAAGAAAAGAATAAGCTTGTTGCTAACACATAAATACATAATACAGTACCTCTCACCCCACAATGGTGTGTAACCCATCGTTTTACAGGAAATGAGTTGAAACCACATGTTCTTCTATCAGTTGGCCATTCATCAATTCAGTCATCAAACTAGAAACTAGAATATTGGGAAACTTATGTACTCCTTGCTGTGTCAGTCCCAGGATGCCCCCCTTTGAGCTCATGGGGCAACAGCTAGAAGAGGACG
Source organism: Tympanoctomys barrerae (assembly GCA_002564285.1). NCBI lineage: Eukaryota > Metazoa > Chordata > Mammalia > Rodentia > Octodontidae > Tympanoctomys > Tympanoctomys barrerae. Next base: position 2,581 of record NDGN011508563.1, read on the forward strand.
AGGCATATCATATAGATAAGGCTTCACCAAAGGTCTGAATGGAGTCTTGAGATGGCAGTGACTCGTACATGAGAGGTGGAGAGAGCCACAGGGAGATGGTGACATTTTCATAAGGCCCTGGCTACCAACCAGGGAGCTGGAACCTGGCAGAGAGCAGAAGGAAGGCATCCAGGTAGACAGGACAGCATTATCCAGGTAGCGGAGGGCCATACAGATTCCCTTAAACAGCTTTTCCCTTGGCATTCCTCCAGCTGAATTTTCTGGGATTGCTAATGAAGGCCACCTCCATTAGCAATGGCAAGGCTGTATTCCAGGAATTAGAACATGCCACTCCCCAGCTGAACCCTGCCCCACCATGATTTTCTTCTTTAGGAATTCTGGGGCTGCAAGAGCTACCATAATTAGCAGAGAAGCCACGCCAGTAACATCCAACAAGCGCTGCTTATGACCTTTGACAGAGCAATGATTTTTCTGCCATATTAAAAAACATCACCAAGCATAATGCATAACCAGCTTCTGAAAAGCTTTGCATAATTCTCTTACCTATCAGTGAGTCTTCAACACCTGCATTCATAGCAATGGTTAACGGCGGAATTGGTAGTGTCATTTAATTATTTCTATCCCAGTTGTTTGCTCTTCATTAGCTGAAAGAGTGAATCTAAGCAAGGAGTGCACCAAGGTGCGTCCATGATAGCATGTTTTCAATAGCAGATCCTTTGGCATTCAGTAGGTATCTGTAACTAGTTCATTTCCTTCCATGTCACTTATCCCATCAATCTTCAGCAGAGCTATCGCACCTGAAGTTTTGCCAGATGTTCATTTAGTCTTCCTTTTTTGTCAACACCACTAGCAACACTCCATGAATTCTTGCATATGCCTCTCAGTTTGAGTCTTGTCACCTTTTCCCTGCAAGAACATGACATCATTTTTGGTCACAGTAATCAACTTTTCCTAAGTCCATCAGATTTATAGCTAAGCTCTCTTTTCCAAAAACTCCACACCATCAATAACAATAGCTTTGTTGGTTCTTTCTGTGCTACTAGAACCTGATGGCTTTGTTTTGTTTTGTTTTGTTTGAGGCAAGGTGTCACTATGTAGCTCAGGGTAGCTTTGAACTTACCGTGATCCTCCTACCTCAGCCCCTTAAGGGCTAGGATTACAAGCATGTGCCACCATGCCGTCTGTAGTTTTGACTAATACAACCTAAAAGCCAACTTTTAGCCTATTTAAAATAATTGTAGTAAGAGCATCTCCAGCAATTATGAACAAAGATTTTCCGTCGTAATTGGCCATTTCAAGGGTGAGCCCAATTCCCTGAACCCTGAAAATCTTAAGCATCCTAGCAGTTACCTCGTGGAATTCTGAATGTTATTCAAGTAATGAGAGTTGTCATCTTGGTCAGGCTCTACTCTGAATTTCTAATTTTTCATTGGATGGTTTAGGGCCATCTAATAGCCCCAATGATGACACCCTTCCAATCTCTGAAGTGACAGCAGAAAGGAGGCAGTAGAGCCCTCTGTCTCTGTAAACATTGGGGCAAATGGAGCGATCTCTTTAGGGGTTGTTGAAGATTGAGACTATTTCCTAAATTCAGTAATTTTAGGATATACCCTCCACATCACCCCTTTCCTGGTCTCTACTAGATTAACACCTTCACATGCTTGTTGTGGTGAGTGAGCCTGCCAGTGTGGTAGCTGGTGATGATGCTACCCTGGCCTCCTCCTGGTCACACCTAATACTGGTAGGTGAATGTTGATGTTGTGAGTCAGCTCACATTTGTTACTTTGCAGTCATCCTAGCTCTGTTTAAGAAGCACCCTTCTTTTCATCTCCATAAGAGAAACTATAGCAGCTACTAGGTCTACACCTTGAAGGATTAGGTCTCAGGCAACTGGACTATCTTTGTCACAAATCTGAGCGAGTTGAGGAGCTCCGCGCTGCTGGATCCCTCTGGCAAAGGACTGTAGAAACTGTAGTGGAAACGCTTCTACAGAACAAGTGGCCAGGTAGCAAGGCTGACGACCCTTAGCAGCAAGGGCAGAGCAACATGTAGGAAACACACAACACCTCTTGAGTACAATAAAAGAGGAAACCAGTTTTCAGCTTTCAGAAAATTTTGAAAAGGTGGGCTAGAAGGGGGGTGGTTTATGAACAAAACCCAAGCAAGAAAGGATAAATTTAGGCAGGAGTGCTTAGAAACTTCAAGGAAGGGCATGTGCTGGAGAAATGGTCTAAGGGTGAATCTACTGAATCTGGGGACAGAATGGGCCCCATGGGGAAGAAGCACTGGTCCAACTCACAGGGCAACCACATTGCAGGGAAAGGGTAGTGGAGAGGCTTGCATTATGGGAAGGAAGTCTGAATTCACTGAGACAAAAAGAAGCAGCTCCCTGGAGGAATGTGACTCAGAGGCCCATCTACTTTTGGCTCTCAGAGCCTTGGGACAGGTCAGACCTCCCTCCCCCTAAGGGGTACTTGTCCCCTGTTATCTTAGCCCAATAACTCATGCCGCAGACTAGAAAGTCATTTGCATTGCCAGATTCTTCTCGCTAAATGTGTACCATGTGTCCCACTAACCTTTACAACAGCGGGGAAATGTCTTGTAATTAACCAGAATATAAAGGATGAATGGAGCAGCCTGGCTGTCTCCTGTAGTCATTATCATTCAGAGGAGATGAATGTACCTAGTAAGATTTCCATCAGCCATTTACAGCCTGCACGCTTCTCTTGGGAGTCCTGACTTTGTTCACCTACAGGGAAAAAGGGTGTAGTATATGTGTGTGTGACTTGCATCCTGTGTGGGATGGTTTGTCGTTGTGTGGGAGTGTGTGTGTGATTGTGTACTTCTGGTTGCTAACAGACATGAATGTGCATGTATGCGCACATATGTGTACACATATGCATGCAAGCTATGTGCATTTGAGGGAGACCAGAAGCATGAGACCAGCCTTAGGCACAACTTTCTCCTCACAGCATTGCTGGTTACCAAATTCTCTTTTTAGAAAGGCCAGTGCCTTTCTTCAGTCTAATATCACTGTCGCAAGGCTAGAGGGCTCTTCACAAATGACCGAGTGGACAAACAGCATGGATAAATGCATCCCAGGAATTCTCTAGGTTCTTGCTATTTTGCCCATCTGCTGGCTTTGGCCTTTCTTTCTGGCTAGGCTAGTGATGGTGTGCTCTGGAGATCTAGGGGGGTCCTTTGTTGTCCTCTGATCCTGTACAATCAGTCTACCCTGATCTGCATAGCCAGCGTATCAACAACCATATTCAGTGGGTGATTTCCCTTGGTGCTCTGTGACCCATGATAGTTCACCCCCGTCTGGGCAAGCTGTTTAAAGAAACAATTTGCTATATGAAGCTCAGGGTGTGTCTGCTTTCTTGGGATCTCTCCAAATGCGAGGCCCTGGCATCTGGAGGTAGTGTCTTCAGGCCACTGTCCCTGGCAATATGGACCTTGCCAAGATCTACTGTCTGGGCCCACTGTCAGTTTTCACATAGTGTGGGCCAGCTGTGGGCTCCACCTTCCTGAGCCTGAACCTGGGTCAGCTTGCCTGGACATACATCTTTTCAAAACTGTTTCATTCCTGTGAGAAATACTGTGGATTCTAATGTGTGCATCAAGACCGTGTGGTATGCAAAGGCATCATGGGTGATGTAGACTGAGACCCAACTCAAAGGAGCAGTCACAGAGTTTATGTGTAAATTAACCACACACCCCCCGTAGTATTTCAGGTTTCCTTTCCATCAGTTTTCATCACAGTGATAAACTTACACCCTCTAGTAAGTATCAGGAGATGAAAGAGGAAGAACAGAAGTTATCTGTAGTGTGAAAATGTTACCAGCTACTGCAAGCTGCCCAGTAAACAGGAGCTACGAGTCTGTGGGTTAGACAGCTCTTCCCAGAGACAAGCGGGGAAGATGGGCACAGATACCAAGATTCCCTCCAGGGCCCCAAGAGGAGAGAAGAGCAGGAAGCTTTTCCTCTCTGCAATTTTGAGGAGAGGGGAGAGGGGCTCCCTCTTAGCAACTGTTCTCCTGCCTGCCTGCATTGCAAAGTCCCCGTCAGCACAGTGCCAATGACTATGGCATCCACAGTCCTCTAGCCCCATCCTCATCCTCCCCCACCTAGCAGATATTAGAACTGTGAGAAGGAGGCCATGAAGACCCTGACTCCACCCCTACCTCCTGGCCAAATGCTGAGCCCTCTCTCAGACTAACTTCAGATGGGCTGCGTTGGGTCCCAGGGACTCCCACATGAACCCTGTCTCCCTGGCACATCAGTGATAAGAGCTCGAAATGTTCTCACGGTGCTAGGGCCACTGCACTTTTCCTAGGGATGATTAAATCGATGAGATTTTTTTCCCCCTGTTGCACCATATTAGCTCAGTTTGAATAATGCATGTTTCCCTAATAATGCCCTCCTTTTGATAATGGGACGGCGGCAGTGCTCACTGGAAATTTTCCTGCTGGATACACACAGAGAGTAATGCACATTTATAAAAGAGGGTGAATGTGTGTCAGAAGGCTATGAGTCACGGTAGTAAATGAATTTCATCAGGCATCCTGCTTAGACTGAGGATTTGCTGAGGGCACCCTTAGTGAGCCTCTTGTTTGGCCACAATGGTGGGCCTGGGAGACCACCACCCCACACACACCTGACTGCCATGGGCTTTCTCTGGGGATTGGCATGTGTCGTAAATCCAACCTGAGATTTCGGGATCTAAGTGAGGCAGGGATCAGGCCAGGTGCTAGGGAAGATCACAGCTGCCTCCTTGGAGTTGCTTGGAGGCAAGGTCACAGGTGAGAAACTGGGGCTCTGCTTGCAACCAGTACCGAAACTACCTTGGACCTCATTTTTATTTTCTATCAAGAAAGTATAATAAAGATGGTCAAGGTTGCTGAAAGCTTAAGGCCAAATGAGAGCATCATTGAGTGCCCAGGCTATATTATCATGAACTACTCTAGGCACTGAAGCTACAGCAGTCAATACAAACCTTTGTTTTCATGGAACTTACTTTGCATTAAGGGACAAAAATAATCCCTGCAGATGTCGGAGTATGTCAGAAAATTGGGAAGAGGAAGTAGCGAGGGGACAAGATGGCTGGAGCTGGAGTTTTAATAGAGTGGAGGCCTCCATGAAGAAGTGAGTTCTGCACAATTTCTTTGAGGGAAAAAGGCAGTGAATCATAAGATAGCTGGGGGAAGCATTCTTGGGAACTGTGAAACTTAAGCAATATGCCTGGCATATTGTAGGAATGTCAGGGAGGCCCAAGAGGCTGGAGAAGAGTGATGGAGGTTAAGGAAAGGGCCAGAGAGGTCATAGGGAGAGCAGGTCGGTCCTCTTGGGCCACTTTAAAGACTTTGACTTTTGTTCTAGGAGAGAGGGGTTGCCGCTGAAATTTCAAGCAGAGATGTAGTGTGGTCTGATTTATGTTTCAGTAGCATCCTTCTGACTCTTGTGCTGAGGTTATCTGCAGGCAAGGGTGGAAGATGGACAGCCATGGCAACCAAGGCAAAGGTACAGGAGACCCGGCTGAGTGTGGCAGACAGGGAGGTTATGAGAAGCTGTTGTCTCTGGTATATATTTGGAAGGACTTGCTAACAGATTCCATATGGGTGTGACAGAGAAGAGCCAGAGAAGCAGATTTAGGTAAAGAGCTTGCAAAGCACCCAAGGCCTGGCACAGCAGATGCGCCCGGTCACAGTTGTCACCACTGCTGGGGATCGGTCCTAACAGGGCTGAGTCAGCAGACAGGGTCAGTAGAAAGATAGCTCAGGGGATCTGGGATTGGATGAAATCCTTGGAGGCCAAAAGAATGCCTTGGGGAGCAGGGAAGCCAGACTGAAGGAGGCTGATCAGTACGCAGGAATGCCTGACCTTAGGAATTATGTCCCCAGGTTCTGGCTGTGTTACCTTTTGTGTACTGATTGGCAAAGCCCTGATGAGCTGTGGACCGGACTGAATGGCGGGTTCAGATTGACCCATCAGGCACCCACATGCGCCAGGCTCCTCTCCCCCAGTGACCTCCAGGATGCAGCTTCTCCATCCACAGCAGATTGGCTGGTGGAAGACAGGCCTAGCTGGGCTGCTAGGGTTGGCCCCCTGTGTATCTCATCCTTTTGACCCAGCTATATCTTCTCACAGTGGTGGAAGAGCTACAGGAGAGCATACCTAGTGCTCTCTTCTACCCTTGGGCAGATCAAGGTCTCAAAATCTCCCATGGCTAGGTTCAGAGTCAAGGAGTAGGGAAATATACTCCACCTCCAGAATGAAAGGAGCTTCAAAAATCACATATCATATGTGGATGCAAGGCAGGATGACAGTCAGGTTTTACTCTAACCCACTTCACCCTGTTGGGGCTGGCTCAGAAATTGGGCAGGGCAGATTCTGCAGAGGAGCAGATACACAGGGATAGGGTGAGGCTGTGTGTTAGTCAGCTTTGCATTGCTCAAACAAATACCTGAGATCAATCCACGTAAGAAGAAAAGATTTATCTTGACTCAGTTTAGGCAGTTCAGGAGGTGACCAATGGCATCCACGTTTCAGCCATTGCATTCTCTCTGCAGCTTGTGGCAGAAGCTGCCCGTCTTTTGGTGCCTGGGAAGCAGAAGTGAAAGGGAGAGGAGGTGCTAGGGCCCCAATATCCCCTGCAGGAGCATAGCCCCAGTGACCTATCTTCCTTCTGGTAGGCTCCACTCACAGATGGTTCAACCACTTCCCAATAATACCACATGCTGGGGGCCAAGTTTTCAGCACAGAGACCTTTGAGGGACATTCCTGATCCACATCATGGTGGGCTGCAAGCCTTCATGGGAAGTTTGCTGTGGTGCAAGTCTTAGCCACCCAGGAGAGGCTGCTGGAGAACTGTCAGAGGCCATTGGGTAGGAACATACCTATCCTGCCTCTTCTAAAGGGAAGGCCTTCACAGCAGTTCTCCCTCCATGTCTGAGACCCTGCTGCCTTTGAATGCTCCCCTCACTATACCCCTGCCCAGAGGAGCTCCTGGCTTGGACCGCCCACGAAATGTCCCAAGCCAGGATAGAGGAGCATTCTAGAGGGGTCCTCAACTCTGATCACAGAAATCAACTCAAATTCTCTTTTCTCTTACCCTCCTCTCTAGTCAAGAAGCAAATTGAGCTGAAGTCTCGAGGCGTGAAGCTGATGCCCAGCAAAGACAGCCAGAAGACATCTGTGTGTAAGTGTCCGCCTGCCTGCCCATCCGCCAGGCCTTGTGCTCTGGTCAGACCCGCCGGTGCAATGACAGTGGGGAAGCTGGATGATGCTGGATACCTTCCTTTCACCCTGCTTCCCTCCATCCCAGGCTCTGCACAGGGACACACTAACCCAGTGGCCAGCGCGCAGCCCTGGGCCTGTCCTTTGCCTTCTCCTCTTCCCATTGTCCTCCTTTTCCCTCTTCGTTCCTCACTTGCCATTTGAACTGCAGTTCAGGGAGTCATTACTGCTACATTTTTCTCTTTATTTTTCCTTTTGAACCACTTCCACCTGCAAAGATGGTCCTATTCTGGCACCTTTTCTAGGAGTCAGTAAGCCTGGGCTGGGATACCACCGAGGGCTGCAATGACAGGGACCCTGTTGTAGCTCCCAAGGCCAGATTGAGAAAGGGAAGAAGGGACGTGATGAATAACTTTCTCCAAGGGTCCTGGACCTGGCTGGGCAGAGGGCACCTGGAGGGGGTGAGAGCCCTGCTTCCTGGGATGAGAGGGAGGTGCTGGGTCTCTGCTTGGGCATGCGGAAGACTTCATCTTCTCAAGAACATGTTTCTGTTGCCATTGTTTGGGAGATTAACAGAGTTCTGGTGCTGAGGAATGACTTTGAATGCCACTCTGGGAAACACCTGCTGAGAGCCTGGGCTCTAGGGGCTTTTGAGCAAGCACACAGGAGGAGTGCATGGAGTAAATTCTGGGCTGTGCAAAAGTACAGACTTGAGAGCAGGCGGTGTTTTCAGAAGCCTGCCATTTTCTTTCTGGAAACAAGTGCAGGGAGCCTGCTCAGTCCCATGACTGGCCTCCTGGTTTCCTTCCTTTTCCTTTCCTCTCCTGCTTCTCTTCTCCTTGCCCTCCCTCCATGTTCTCTCTCTCTCTCTCTCTCTCTCTCTCTC
>NDGN011508563.1:10752-25574 GCA_002564285.1 Tympanoctomys barrerae
CTCTCTCTCTCTCTCTCTCTCTCTCTCTCTCTCTCTCTCTCTCTCTCTCTCTCTCCCCTCTCCAGCCCTTCTCTACCAGGTTCCCCACCTTTCCCCATCCCCCTCCAACCACCCACTTCTGTGCATTCACTTTTCAGTTCCTAGAAGTACCTACTGAGGAGCGGTAGAGGGTGGCCACCAGGTCCCCCAGCTGTGCTGTGGCTGTTGTGGCCAGGAGAGAATTTGGGGCAGAGGCAGTGGGGGCCTGGTCCAGATGCTCTGTTTATTCAAGTCCCCTGGATGGGGTTGGTACCACTGACTGTTGGTTGTAGCTGGAGACTGGCATCCTTGGTGACCCCCATCTGAGGACCCTAGCTAGCAGAAGGCACCCAGGAGTCCCTGCATCTATACATGAGTAGAGATTCAGAGAAACGGGCAAGGACTAGGAGAGCCCAGGACTCTGTTGAGAAGGTTCAGCCATGGCCTAGCCCTCACATTCTTTCTTTCTATAGCCACAGAAACCAGATGAACTGAGACAGGCCCAGTTTTATTTCTGAATCCACATGAAGCCTCAGACAAGCTTAGGGGAACAGCCCTCATTGGAAAGACCAAGTATTTATCCTAGTTGTGTCTTCAGGTAGCCATGTTATGCATTTCCAGAATGTCTCTGTTTCTGGATTGGTATTCAAAGCCCTACTCTGCCTTCCTCCGAAGGGTGCTAACACAGGCCTTCCTGACCACAGCGTGAGGAGTTCTATGAGCCAGATGAGAAACCGTAGGAGATGTAGGGTCCCCTTTTTCTGGAAAGAGTGCCCAGAGTTTTCATTAACTACTCAGAGATACCCACATTCCCTCAGAAAAATTAAAAGTCTAAGGAAATAATGCAAAGGCTCTTCTAAAAGGCAAGAATCTCTTTCTACCAACAAGAGGATATTAATCTCCATTACAAGATCTCCTCAGGAAACAATAGGTGTAGATCACACTACTCAGAGGCTGCAGCCAACCGTCTGTAGGCGCTCTACCCCCACTGCCAGGTGACTGAGCTTAGGAGGAGAAGTGGACTCTGAGGATCCCCTTTATCACAGTCTATGTGTCCCATGGACCCCTGGCCAACACTACTGATCACCCATCTATCCGTGTCTCCCTTCAGGAAGATGCTGCTGTCTTTCCCTTGCTGTAGGGCCCACAAAGGCTGGGTATCAATTGCTTTTGTTGTTACCTCTCTGGAGCCACCAGAAAGTAAGTGCCATAAAGAGTAGTAGCTGTTTTTAAACAGGTAGTGAAGCCTGGAAATAAACATAAGAAAGGTGGACATGCCTTTGAACTCTATAGTTAAGTTCACTGAGATGGAAGCTTGCTTGTTTCTTTGGGAGCCTAGAGGGCCTTATGGGATTATCATTACCTGGCCAGTTCTACCCGCTGGCTGGGTGTGGGCTGCACTGTGGCTGTGTTTGTAGCTTCCTGGGTGGTGTCTGGTTGACTAGAAAGGAGCACCGGATCTGCTGTGGGTGTCAGGGCTGTGGTTCAGCGGGTGGGCACTGTCATGACTGACTCTTCCTCACCACCAGCCTTCTACTCATTCTGTCTGCTCTCTGGGCTGTGCTGATACAGGATGAGAGGGCAAGAGAAAGGGATGTTGAGCATTCTCTTATGTGCCACAGGGTGGGCATGGGTCCTATCTGGTGGTTGTCAAGGACTCTGGGATGGATGTGGCCTATGGGAAGGCTGGGGAGGTGGAACCTAAAGATATTGGGTGCTTAGCTGGGGAGACCCCCCTTCGGTTCATCACTGAGGCTGTGTGATAGGCCTACCAACACATAAGCCAGTCAGAGCAGCTCAGGATGGTCACCTCACTGCTTCGGACAAGGTTCCTTTCTGGACAGAAGGCCAATGGCTCCCACCTCCTGACCACAGGAGGCCACTGTGATCATTTTCCATCACAATACCAACGTTCTCCAGAAGCAAGAGCTTCCTCTGCTTTGGGGATAACACTATCATCTTACTAGCTGACCTGAAGTTTTCTTTTCTGGTGGGGATGTTAGCTTCGTTAAGCTGATGACATTAAAGCTTAGGAGATGGAAGTGTGGCAAGGAAGGGGATGGGGCAAGGGACAAAAACCACTGGGAGTGGTTGGCTTTCACCTGGCAGCATATAGTATTGAAGAATGGGGTCTACTCAGAAGGCCAGGTGTTTGGTGCTGCACAATACTTGGCATGTGGCTTGCATTTGCAAAGTGTCTAAGCCCCATATCCCCTTCGCCGGCATAACCTGAGCTCCAGAGAGACCTGAACAGGGTCTACACAAGGCCTCCACCTGTAGGAATGAGCTTCAGCCTCAGCAAGTCTGAAATGCGACTCCCTACCTACTCCATCCACCATCACCTCCTCGAAGGGCCTCTCCTCCTGCCCTTGTCCTCCATGAGTCCTGGGGATTCTTTCTTTGCCAGATCCACTCTCAGTGTCTCCTGTCTGCCCCTCCTCTTAGGCTCTTGACTTTGACACACTTCCTAACTGGTCTCCCAGGAATTACCCCACCCAGCCCTGAGCAATCCAGTCTCCCTGGCCCATCTCCCCCTCAGAACTCTTTGGTAGCTCCTCACAGCTCTGAGGATCAGATCTATTCTCTGAAATCTCACTTCCCACCTTGTGACTCTTTACCCTTTTCTACCCTAGCCATACTGAGTAACTCTCAGCTGTTTTCACCTCATGCCTGATGCCCATTTGTCTGCCTTGTCACACTGTTGTCATGCGTACAACTCCTCCCTCTTCAGAAGGTCCACGGTGAATTCTGTCTTCCTTCAGTGACATATCAGCTGGTTCTCACTCTGAGCATCCTTTTCTCATTTCTCCATTAGGATTCTGTAGCTCATGTCCCATGTTTCATATCTGTAGCAGAAGCTCCTCAGGGCGGAATTCATATCTAACTACCCTCGGCATGCCCATGGTATCCCAAAATAAAAGTCTTATATGCGATAGGTGCTCAATGAATGTGGTGTGTCCACACATGGAGATGAGTACGTGTGTGAGTGGATGACAGAGTGTCTCGCACATCATGAGACATCGGGTAGATGTGGAGGGGCATGGAAAGTGCAGAGACTGATCCTTCAGAATGCCTTGCACCTTCATCCAGTGTTTGCAGTTGGGATCATGAGCTTGGAGAATCCTTGAATGGAACTTCTGGACCACAGCTTCACAAAACCAGAAATCCAGAGATGTGAGAGATCCTTGCCTCAACAATATAAGCATTCAAGAACAATGGCCAGGCAGGGACCAGAGGCTTGCCTGCCCTCTGCACCATGTGTTGTCTGCTGCCCATGGACCAAGCTTGTGCTCTTGCTCAGACAACTTGTGTGTAGAATTCTCGTAACCAGAACTCGGAGGTTGGCTGGTGTCAGAGTGTCATGACAACCGGCTAGAACTACCACAGATCCCACCTCCGCTCAGTGACCTTGGCCAGCAACCTTGGGCAGGGTGGAGGTGCTCGGACCTCTACTTACTCTACTCTGCCTTGACAAGTATCCGATGGGAAGAAATATCCATATTTGAACTAAAGTCCCTGCTTTGAACTTCAAACAGCAGCTTTCTCTTACATTCTTTACTGTTTCTGATCATGCATCCACCTTTTATTTAACTTTCTTTGACTCATTTATCCATTGGGGCCTGAGGTTGGGGGGCTCATCTCATCCAGAGTCACCACCTCAGGTCTGAAGTGCAGGATGGGGAGGACACCAGGGTCTATGGACAGTCCGTCTCTGGCCATTGGTGTGGGATGAGGGAACTGGGTGACTGTTGGTGCAGAGAACCTGTCTAGGAGCTCATAAGCTCTTGATGAATTTCACTTGGATTTTTCTTATGAAGGAATTTGTCAAAAGCAGCTCCCCACCTTGCACAGCCAGGAAAACCCAGTCCAATAGACCTCAGCCATCCCCACAGATCCCCTGGAGCAGGGCTTCATTCTGTCTCTGCCTCCACCCCCTGCCCTGAGACATTGTCCCAGTTCATGCCTCCCTGTGACTATCCATCTCTGTATATGCTGTTTTTTTTTTCCCTTGTAGTAACTCAGGTTGGTGTGTCCCAAGGACATAATATGTGTCCAGACCCTGGCATACCTGAAAGGGGCAAAAGACTAGGCTCGGATTTCAGGTAAGATCTATTTAAAAACTTTCATATTACGAGGATGGTGGGATAGCCTGGTTGGGAAGAAGACAAGGGCTATCTAGTCTCTTGGAGGTGGAGTGAAGAGGATGTTGTAGTGCAGGAGCTGACGTGTGCTGCAAAGATGCCTTTGATGTTTTCTCTGGGTCTAGTCCTCAGGACAGAGCCCCTGCCACATCAGGGTGTGGGGAGATTTATCAATTACCAGCATTCCCCAGAAAACCTATGTAACTCCAGTACAAAAGGCTGCCATCCTTGGTAATGACATACCAGCAGGAAACTCCTATCTGCAATTATTCAGGAGACTTCAGGGGCCCAAGATGATGTATTTTGCAAGTTCCAGACTGTCAAGGCATCTTCCCACAGTCCTGCATTTTCATTATGGTTTATGGGGATCATCCACCCACTCTTCGCTGCCCTAATTGATACTTATCTCAGAGGATCACTGTTGTGCTCACCAAGTCACCTTTTAATTTAATCCTAAATCCATTAAATGGTCCCCAAAAAAGATGAACAGCAGATGTTCCTTCCAATGGAGATTTTAAGTTATAAACAGTGGAGCAGAGATTAAGCAGCAAAAGGAGAAATAACCTTCCACGTAGGAGGGACCAGAAAGGACTCCAGACAGAGCTCCTGGGCCCAGGGGCCAAGCTTACAGACATACCTTGTCTCCTAGGTTAGGATCCAGCGTCCAGTTCACCTGCAATGAGGGCTATGACCTGCAAGGGTCCAAGCGAATCACCTGTATGAAAGTGAGCGACATATTTGCAGCATGGAGTGACCACAGGCCCGTCTGCCGAGGTGAGGACACTGGGGAGAAATAGAAGCTTTGCAGAAAGCTGGGCTGGGTCAGGAGAATGAAGCCCAGCCCCCAGCCCCCGCAGCCCATGCTCTCATGCAGACCAGTTCATCTTGCTCCCTGTCTGCTCCCAGAGCCTTGGGTCCTGCAGTTATTTATTAGTTAACAGTTTTGTTTGGCACCCTGTGTACATCAATCCTACAACAGGGTCAAGACATACACAAGTGAGGGTGACAGATCTGCCTGGACTTTATAGTCTAAGGAGACAGGCACATATGAAGCTGGTGGCTTGCTCTTTGCAGGAAGATGACACCTCCATTGTAATACACGTATATCCAAGCCCCCTATCCCAATGTCCTTGTTTCTTGTCCCACGTTCTGTAATTAACATATCTGTCATTTCCAAAGCAATGATTTCAGCTATACTGAAGCGACTATAATATTAAAGGGCTTCTCCATGGGCTGCTTATGATGGCATTCCTACTGTCTTGTTCTCAGGACCATGCAGCTCATACTTTACACATCACATGAACCTAGGATAAGCTATCCTAGTCTCTGCAACACTCACTCTCACCAAATGATCTTAAAAAATTAGACCTGAATGTGAGCTTCACTGGGACAGAGCAGCAGCTGCTTCTGCAGTGGAGAAGCCCCTGGTCATAGTGTCCAGGGTTCCCCTAAGCATTAGGCTGCTAAATACCACTGAAACACAACTGGGACTCTTCTGAGGACCCTTTTGGGGGCCAAGGATGGCTGCCTACTCTAAAGTCACACCTTGTATCCTTCTAGTGTGAGAAGGGGTTTCTCCCTTTCTCTGGACACTGGAAAGGGAAATTCAGTCTTTCTTTATAATATACCAATAGGTAATCCGAAAGTGGGTCATCAAAATATCTTGGAAACAAGTTTTAAATTTATCCATCCTTACTCAACTTCAAGGTGGCTATCATCAATAATTTACAATATACTTTGCATTTCCACTAATTTTAGCTGTATTAGTTCAAGGATTCTGCATAGCTACTATTTTTTCTAAAGTCAAACAAACAAACAAAGAAGTCTTAATACAACTCTGAAAGATTGAGCAAATCACATATTGTTCCCTGGGCCTATTTTTTAGGTTCAAATAGTACACCCTCTGTACTGTTTTGTGTTTAATGTGGCAGTCAGATGAAGTTGGGGATATAGGAACACTTTATGAATTGACAGTTGCTAGAAGAAAAAGAAATATTCTCGTGCTAAGATATGACTTCTGTGTTCATCACCACTTACAACAAGGGCTGGCACACAATAGATGCTTAATAACAGTTTGAATGAATGGTTGAATAGATGCATAGTTGAGTAGCACAGCGATCCAATTACAGGGAGCCAAGGCACCAGCTGTGTAGAGAGTCATCGAATTGTCCAGTCTGAGATCTGAGGGACCCTTGGCCAATCAGTCACTTTTCTTTAAAGAGAATTTTAAAAAATAGTACAAAAATTCCATTAAAAATGATACAAATTTCACTAAATGAAAGCAATAATTCAACAGATTGGTATATTGCCTATTGTTGTCTTCAAATTAATTGTTCAGATCACCAGATATAAGCATGCAGATTTGGTCAAAAATTGTAAAGAATAGAGGACACAGAAAAAATTTTAAGCATTTACTTCTCCTTTAATAGACTAGCAGAAATCAGCAGTACAATTACCAAGCTAGCCTGTGTATATACATCTATATTTCTTTTTCCCTTCCTTCTTTCTTTCCTCCTTTCCTTCATCCCAGTTGTTTCTTCCCTTTGAACAGCTTCTTTCCCTTTCACAGTATCCACTGTACCTTTCAGATCCTCTTTACCCTTTCAGTTTCTTACACTAGGGAGACGTTACAATGTTTACATGTATGGGTCTGATTTATTTCACTTATGAATCTGGTCTCAGGTTGCATCCATTTACCTATGAAAGTCTTGAGTTTATCTTTTTTATAGCTGATTAATACTCCACTGCATAAAAATACCACATCTTTCTTATGCATTCCTCAGCTGATGGGCACTTGGGTTTGTACCAAGATTTAGCTGAAAAATTACACTGTTATAAACATCGGTGCCCGTAAGAGTTATTTGAAAACTTCTTTTGAGAAGCTAGTGGTGGGATCTGATCTCTCACCAGTGTTTTTTCTTTTTAATAATAGTGAGTATTTACATGAATAACTCCAGGGCAGGGAAGGACTAGTGTTTCCAAAGGAGGTCCAAAGTGGAATTTCATGCTCCTGCTCCCTAGGCACATGACATATGCCCCATTCAAGCGCTTTCTAATATTTTTGCTCTCCAAGCTGAATTCTGTGCTACACTTTCATGAAGCATGGGCCCAAGCTTTCCCACATCTGTTGTCTGATCCCATCCTCTGCCACTGTGGAAGTGTAGGATCACAGTTCAAACCCGACCACCCTCACTTTCCCTTAGGTGTCCTTGACCACTTTCTTCAGCCCTTTGAATGTCTTACCTGCTAAATATCCATGTACTAGAACATGACTTTGTGGCATTACTTTGCAACCAGATGAAAGTGCTCAGTTAAAAAAATGGTACCAGTGTGAGGTTGAAACACAAGCGTTATTTTAATTCGATGCAGTCCATTGGTACATAGCTTCCTTGAGCCCTAGAGCAGACCTCGGCCTCTAATGGCCATAAATCTTTGCCAAAACCTCTGTCTTGCCCAATCTTATAGCAGCCATGTGATTTGTGTGCCTCAAAGACTTGGATCTAGATCATAGCTCTGCCACCTGTTAGCTGGCTGGCCTTGGACCAGTTCTTTCATCTTTTTGGGTTTTTTCCACTGTGCCCTTTTTTTGGGAATGGAGAAAACAAAACCTTCCATGTGTAGTAATTATGAATTTGAAGGGAAGAATGTCATAGGAGGTAGCCAGCGCCACCTGCGATGGAGTGGGCGGTCTCAGCAGAGCCTGGGCCCCTGCCTTTCTCTCCCCCTGCTCTTCCTCTTCTGTGGGCCACTGTGAGGAGATACAGAGGTACCTTGGGTTAGACCCAAATGATTTTTCCCTGTGTTTTTCAAAGGCTAAAGGAAGAGGTTGGTATGAGTTTCAAAGCTCTCTTTATTTTTGGCAGTCCTGAAGATTTTTATTTTAAGACCTTTTGATTTTAATTAATTGGAACCGCTATTCTAATTGTGCTTTTCAGGAGAGCCTAGGCATATCCCACTTTAAGAATTAAAAAAGGGACAAAAGTCTTTCAATTTCAAGAAGCTTGACTCAAAAGAAGGTTACCAAAGGATCACTTTTTAAAAAGCATTGACCACCATACATAGTGGTATTGTTTTCAATCTAATGCATTTAAAATATGATTTGCCTTTAAGTATTCATTTTTCCACAAAATTAATTCTACTAAAACACAGGGCCTGGCAAATAATAGGTTCTCGATAAATGTTTAAGGACCACCTGAATAAATCAGTGATTGAAATGAATGAATAATGTGGAGCTGTGCCTTCATCTTGGAATTGGAAATTAGGTATTCATAGAGCACCTTTTCCCCCTCCCACCCGAAGAACTAACGTCTCTACTTTGACGCCTAGGAAATCTTGCTCACACAAAGGAGGTGGAGAGCAATGCAAAATACTGGTGAACTCACTCTGTGTACCCCGCATGAAAGTGGGGTACAGTATGGGGCTGCCACGTAGAACCTGATCCTTAGAAAGAAGTGTTTGCAGAAGCCTGAGGAATAGAACAGACACAAGTGGTGCTTCTCTAGTTAGAATAAGAGCTGATTTGGAGTGTCCCCTCCCCTGCCCAAGACCTTGGCAGCCCTGGGGCTCTGGGTACCAATGTTGGTAAGAAGACTAAATTCACAACCAAGACCCCTAGTGTCTTCCGGCCACAAGATAGTGCCAGTGCAGCAGAGACAGAGTGTCAGCTCTTGACAAATTACTTACAGATTCACAAAGTAAATCATTAATGGAAAGCCTTGCATTTTGTGATTTTATGCCTATGAGTGTTTCTGTTTAGAATTAAACCCCTTTTTGTGGATAGATAATCAGACTTGGGACTCAAAAGACCTAAGTTCAAACTTTCCAAACATTAACAAACCACGTAGCACAGGGAAAGTCATTTAAGTGCTCTGACTCTTTTCCATGGGTGAAACGAAATGCTCTGATAATTACAAGTGTTTCTGGCTTGGTGGCCTCACTTGGATCTGCTTCCTGCCCCTTAAGCACTGTTGTTGCCAAGAGTGCAATTTCCCTCCATCTCCACTTCTCTACTTTCTCTGTTCTCTGCTTTTCTTTGCCCCTCTTCTCTCCTCACTCCTTTTCTGTCTGCTCAGATGGATACTACACTCTGACTGCAGTAGAACACAGGCCCATTGTTCCAGCCCTGTGCATGTCCCTGAGTCTCTTACCTATATGTGCTAATGATAAGGCTCCCATTTATTAATCTATTTATACTTGTCTAAAGCATTGAACTAGGCATTGTCCATCATTTCTTTATGAGTGAAGTGGCAATAACCATGTCTCACATTCAGCTGAAGCTTGGAGTGGTCAGCTAGCTTACCCAAGGGCACAAAGCCAATCAGTTGAGCTGAGTTTTGAATACAGACTCCGAAGACTCTAGGCTACTTCCCCTGGAAAATTGCACCTGGATATCTTTCTTAGTGTATTGCATGGAACCATACAGTACATTGTCTCTTCCTCTCCTCCCCTTTTGGTAATTTTTTCTTTTAATATAATTTAACATGTATAGAAAATTTGCAATTAATGTACAAAGAAACCCCATACACTCATCACCTAGATTTAAACAACTGCTTTACGAAGGGAGGAAAAAGAAGCCAAGTAGGAAAAAAGCCACTAGCAGGTAGGTTTCACAGATAAAGAAGGGCCCATGGGGTGGGATACTCCAGAGAGGTCAAGTGTATGATGGTGAAAAGAAAACAGTGGGGTTAAGTGGCTCTGCCAAGTGTGGAGCATTTGATGTTATCTCTACAGGGGTTGGCAGGGTAGACAAGGGAAGAAGACACATCAGGCCTGAAGCTTCAATTATGGTAAAACACAAATCTGTGGATGTCATGGGAGATCCTGGATTCAAATGGAAAGCTGAATGATAGAAAAGTCAAAGGCAGACATTGTGCGTGAATCTGAGAATGCAGGGCAACTAAGTTAATGGTGAGTGGTCTTAGGGTCCAGACCACGCAGCAAAAGAAGAGTCAGAGAAGACTGAGAGATGGGAATAAATGTGGGGGCCACAGGGCTAGCTGATGCAAGATGGATGACAACAGGTAACTGAAGACAAGAGTCACTTTCCTGGGAACATAGGCACTGGAGAAAGAATGCATGATTACATTTATTTTCTGAGAGTTGAGATTTTTCTGGTTCCAGCACAGCACGGCCTTGGATATGGGTGCAGACAAAATTGATCTTGAGATGGAGAAAGCGGGAATGTAAAATCTCATGAGAAGGGGCTGGCCTTTAAGAGAAGGGGTCACCCCTCTTAGAACAAGAAGAAAAAGATGAGCAATTCAGCACGCAGAGTAGCACAGCTGAGCAAGACAGAAAAGATGCCTCCTGAGTGGCTTCTGTTTCCCCTAAGAATCCTGAGGCAAGGTCATCAGCCAGGAATAAGGAGAGGATGAGGAAGGGTGAGGCTACAGGAGGCATAGAAAAGGTACAAAAGGGTAGGAGCAAAATGGAAGAGTGGGCTGACAGAGCTAAGTGGTTGGGTTGCTAGATTTTTTGAGGTGAGTAATCATGAATTTATAGTGACATCAGTCTTCCTTCTTATGTAATTTTTTTCCAGCAAAGCACAATTGTGGGGGAGGGGCAGGGATGGAGCGTGGAGGCGGAGAGTTTTATCCACATGCCATGTGTTCCAGAAGCTATTTAGAGGAAAAGGAAGCAGGGAACTTGGAATAATTTGTAAACCGACTAATGGTGGATGATGGAGTCTAAGCTGGGAAAGGATAGAAGGAAGAATAGAAGGGAGCTTGTGAATTGAAGGAAAATGTTGGCACCAGAGTAGTGAAGGTGGCAGTGGGTCAAAGATGAGTTCTGGAGGCTCAGAAAATATTTCTGGAGAGAAATGCTAGCAGGGGAAGATCTTAGGGGCAAAAGCTCCACTGTGACGGCCTACAGAGGAAGCAGTGGCCTGGAGAAGAGGAGAGAGATTTCCACAGAGGCAGGAATTGGAGCAGGAGACTGCAAGGACCTGCACATGGGGCAGCCAGGAGGTAGGTCATAGGGGGGAGCAAGGGAAGGCAGTTGGGGAGAACAAGATTTGGAGAGAAGCTAGGAGACCAGAAGGACTCCATACCTTTTCCACTTGGAGTAAGTCCTCCCCTTTTTATGGTGCCAAAGTTGTTTAAATGCTGGGACTGACTATGGGTCCAGGCACTGTCCTCCTCTGGTCCCCTGTTAGATGGTATAGCGATGTCCAGAGAACAAGGGAGAATGGCTGTGGAGCCCAGCCATGGAAAGTCTCAGAGAACTCTCTCCTGAAGTATATCCAGAAGAACCTTTGATAGGGAAAGGCAAGTAGAAAACATACAGATAGATGCTTTCATTTATTCCAATGAAATAAATCATGGGTGATTATTACTGAGCACCCATGACTTTGCCAGCCCATCTGAGTCCCAGGAAGGAGCTTGCCATCTGTTGGAGGGGTCTCGGGAGCTCATTGCTCAGGTAGAAATCTGTCTGTCTGCCTTTAGAACCTCTGACCTTGACCAGACAGCAGAGAAAAGAAAAAAAAAATGAATGCTCCATTTAGATCCTTTTTTAAGGTGCTCCATGCTAACTATCTGCAGATTGTAATATTTTAATTAAACTCCTCCAAGCCCTTAAAATGGTAAATGCCTTTTTGACCTGTTCTCTCTAATTACCTTCAGCATGTTTCAACAGACTGCAAATACCATCTAATTCTTGGAAACAAGTGCAGGATAAATTGAAACAGGAGCTGAGAGCTTTTAGCAGCAAAATCCGCCTTTCCAGAAGAGGTGAAAGATGGTGCTGTAGAGATTTGTAAGGATTTGCTACAGGGCTGGGGTCTGAATCCGCAGGTCCTTTCTGTAAAGGTGGGGTAGGATCATGGTTTCGGTTTTGATTATCTTACTCTAATTTGTTTAGTAATGTCAATCTCCAGTGTGGTTGGAAGAAAATGCCTGTGTAAAGAAAGAAGAAAAATAGGAAGAAGAAGCTTCTTAGCTTTGAACAAAATCTTGAGCATAGAGAATTATGAACATGGCATTGAGTTTGGGAGTCCTGAGTCCCTTTTGTGGAATATTGACCCTGTCCCCGGCCTTGGGATGGGCCTTCACACCTGTCAGCTGGTTTTTGTTCATCCTGACCTACATCAGGGAGGTGATAGCACTACTACCCCTTTGGACAGATGAGGCAGAGGTGTTCTAAGTTACCCAGGCTTAAATAGCCCGCAAATGGATTCGGATCCAGGCAGCTAAGTTAGTAAACCCCAGAACCTGGCCTCTTTCCCTAACCATACCATGCTGCCCCAGGGCCAGTTGTATCAAGTATGGTCTGTGAATCTGAAGGTGCCTGGGCACAGAATTAATGCTAAGAGGAATGGGAGAATTACAGCTCTATTCATTACTTGATCTCATTATTTGAGTCACTGTGTGAGCTTGGGGTTGGGGAGAAGCAGACCCTTTGCCTTCAGGCAGCTGTGAGCCACTGGAGGACCAGCTCACGACAGGATGATCACCCAGAAGGAGGGAGCAAAACACCACTTGCAATCAGCCCTCCAACAGCCCGGCCTCTGCCTGATTGGAACTGTCCTCATTCAGTTTCCCACACAGGCTGTGGCCCTTGCTTCCGAGAGGAGGGTCATGTCAGACATTTTTCTCTCTCCACATTCTAGCTGTCCTGTAACAGGCACTTAATAAATGTTAGAATGAACCAGCATTGGAATGAGTGCACCAAACAAGATTCATTATGTCTGGGAGCTGCAGAGCCTGCTTCCCAGAGCCTCTTAGGAGGGGCTTCCTGGGGAAGGCCCATCATGGCCCTGTCTCCACCTGGAAAGGAGCTCCAGGATATTGGGGCTCATCAGCAGCAACCAGCTTTGACAGCACTTTCATTTTATATACTTGGGCCTGTTGAGTTTGTTCACTCTTTCTTTACTGTCAGGCACTTTGCCTACAATTAGGATAAATTGCCATGTGGGCAGCGACAGAGTATGCTCATGGAACCCTTTATTAAAATAGCTGTTCACTAACATTGAAGAATGAAGTGGCTAGGGCTCAAGCACACATTTTTAAAGAAAGCAAACACCTAGATACAATGTAGTATCCTAACTGTGATCAATCACTACTTAATCTAATTAGTTTAGAAGCTATTTTAAAGAGCTTAATTAGATTAAGCCGTGATTGATAACACTTTATATCTACTTGAGTAGAGCACTTCTTCTAATTCACCTTGAATCTTTATGCTTCCAGTCGAAAGCCTGGTTCAGGCATGAGCTGGGTGTGAGGAAGGGTTTAAGAAGTACTAGGTTGACACTGAGACTGCTGGTACCTGGCACTAAGTGAGTTGGGGGCCTTTGCAACTCCCTCGGGCACAGGCATTCTGAGGCCTGATGGGATAGTCTTGACAAGGACGTGCTAAGATTCTACCTTGGGAGGCTGGTGAGGTTGTACAGGGAGGGATAGAAGACTAGCAGAATCTTGGATGAGGTCCAACTCCTAGGTAAGCAACTTTGGGTCCAGAGCAGCATTCAGCTGGTTTGGAGACCCAGAGCGCGAATAAGGAAACACAGGGGGTGAGCAGAGGTGAGGTGAGCTGCTTAGCAGTCCATAAGGTACCTTCAGCCCACCTAGCTTTAGGGCAACATGCAGGGCACTAGCCTGTACCCACTTTGTGAAGATGTGCTGCTTCACCTCAGGGGCCTCAGGGATTCTGTAGCCTGCCTGGGGAAGTAACCCATGCCCCCAAGCTGCAGGGCAGGCCATGCTCCTGGCACTGAGACTTTCCATAGCCTCTTGGGAACCATGGACAAACAGTGCAGAAAGCAGGTCAATTCTAGCAATCTCTTTGGGGCCAGGAGAGGGAAGTGGGAAGAAAAGGTGGACCTGTTACTAAAAGACCTCTTTCATCTCCCCTCTGCAGCTCGCATGTGTGATGCCCATCTTCGCGGCCCCTCGGGCATCATCACCTCCCCCAATTTCCCCATTCAGTATGACAACAATGCACACTGTGTATGGATCATCACAGCACTCAACCCTTCCAAGGTAAGGCTCTGGGAGTGGGAGTCCAGCAGGCGGGTCCAGGTTGAGACAGCTGGTCTACCAAAGACTTCACGCTCTAAAGCTGGTGGTGGAAGCTTCTCAGCTGGCACTATTCTTACATGGTTTTTATTGAGTACTGAGTAAATAAACTGCATATTTATGAAATAGAAGCAAGACATAAGTAGTACCAATATAACAAATACCTCTAAAATCATCCAGAGGTGTGATTCGTACAACCTCACAGGAAATTCAGAAATACAGAGATAGAAATACTAATCTGGTCACTCAGTATTTATAGTTTTATACATTCCTATATTTCCTTTACCTCAACTGTGTTTATTATTGCTTTGCCTTTCTTTAGATTTAGCACTTAAGTGCATTTCCCTATGTATCGTTTAGCGTACTAGCATTTGAGCTTCATTTAAGTGTGATTTTGTTCTATGGACTGTATTCTTAATCAACTTCATTAAATATATATAGTTTAATTTTTATATACCTTTTATTTTGGCTTGTAAATTTTATATCTATCTTGCCCAAATCCACAACAACCTTTTGAATCTTTCTTTTAATTGCATCAAAACTCTAAGGCATGGGGACAGGGGAGATGGCTCAGGGGTATAAACGCTTCCCTGGCAAGCGCAAGGGCCTGAGTTCAATCCCCAGTTCTGGAAAAAAAAAAAAAAAA